>JAECWK010000125.1:24722500-24955211 GCA_018150405.1 Drosophila varians
GGACACTGTCTTACAAGTGATTCTTATCGGGCTTAACAAGCCAGGTTCAGCTTTGTGCTCTCTGCGTTTATTTTACTATTTTGCCTATCTTGCGATCAAACTGGCGTTTGATATAAATACATTTTGATTTTTTTACAATTTAAAACACTTTAACAATTTCCGTCTCGCTTACACGTATGCAGTGATTTAGTTGGTGGTAAATTAATATTTATTAATTTTAATAATTCTGCTTTGCTTTACTATTTGTTGTAGCTCATTTCGCTATTCCCCTTTAAGAGCTGCTTATCTCTATCTCTAAGCCTAACCCTAACTCTTATACTAAACATACAAACTGTTATCTTGTTCTATTTTTTTCAATTTGGAGACCCGCTGTAACCATAACTGGATTTGGAGGTACGGAGTTCTTAACGGATGGCAACTCAGTTCCAGATCAGTTAAGAATGCGCCTTCTGTATTCCAAAGGGCTACTAATCGAGCCCTAGGTGGTCTGTCTTATACATATGCAATTGTTTACATGGACGATGTAATGATAGTTGCACTTACAAAGTAGTAAGATTTTGACAGACTACAAATTTTTTAGAAGCAATCGCCGAAGCAGGATTTTCATCAACTGAAAAAATGTTCTATTCTTAAATCTTGTGTCGAATATTTGGGCTTCGAAGTTTGGGCAGGTGAGATTCGACAGAATCCTAGGAAAGTACAAGCTCTTATAGATTTACCGCCTCCAAAATCTGTAACTCAAGTGATACAATTTATTGGACTGGCCTCGTTTTTTCGTCAGCTTGTTGAAAAGTTCTTACAGTTACTAAGGCCCTTCTATGCTCTAACTTCAAAAAGTATGTAATTTTTATGGGAATTGGAGCACGGGAAATACGACAGAAAGAAATTTCTATCCTCACTAGTGAATGTGTTCTTACTATCTTCGATCCACATTTTCGTATTGAGCTTCATACAGGTGTGAGTGCTGAGGGCTATGCTCAAATTTTGATGCACAAAATCGAACACAAGCCACGAGTTATCGAACAGACTTCGTCAGCGGAATCGCGTTACCATTCGTATGAGCTGGAAAATCTTGCACTTGATAAGTGCACTTGCATGGTCGACATTTTTTCGTTTTTACCGATTGTAATTCGCTCAAGGCATCTCGCACAAAAGCAGATCTGACTTCGAGAGTCCATAAATGGTAGTCATACATGTACATGTACGTTTGACACTTAGTATTGGCCACTATTGGAAACCCCATAAGAAGAGATCGCATCAAATCAAAAGGTACAGTGAAACAAAATATGCATTTGACAGAGATTACTGAGCAGCAACAAGACGAAAAAACGTCGTCTTTTGTTTCTGAGTTGCGTAACGAAGATCTTTCTGAGAATTGGGTTAAAACGTACGAATTAAGGCAGCAATACTGTTTAGGAAAATGCAAAGAAATGGGAGAACTATCATCCCAAAGCCATTTAGGTGGTCAGCCGTGAATAATGTGCACGAGTCTATTATGCACCTTGGTTGGGAGAAACCCCTTGAGAAAATATATGTATACTATTGGATTGACAGGATGTCAAAGTACGTTCGCAAATTTGTCGACAACTATATTACATGCAGATTATCAAAGCCCCCATCTGGTAGAGTACAAGCCGAATTGCATTCCATATAAAAGGTTAACATTCCGGGTGCTAGACGGGCCAATAGCCTAGTAGATAGAGTTATGAATACTTTGAAGTCCATGCTAATGGCGGTTAAAACGAGTCAAGGGTCATGGCAGAATGCTTTATATGAAATATGAAATTAATTCTATGTCCAATAAGAAGAAACGCTTATTGGCAAAGAGCAAGTGCATTTGATTTCGTACCTGTTGTTGAAAATAAGAACGATGTTGTTGTTTTAGTTTTAGTTGTTTGGATTTTATTTGGTGGTAATCTGGATCTCAAGGCAAACATTGTAACTTCAAACTTTGGAATAATTTTGTTCGACTCGAAACAAAGATTTTGCAAAACCTTGAAACTCCGTAAACTCACAAGGACGTGAAATAGGTCATGAATGCCGTGTCGCTGATTATTTTAAATATTCAAATTGTAACGAACATTTTTTGGTACGCACTTGTTTTTTTTCTTATTGCTTCTCCATTCTTTTGTGCAGGCAGGTACATAATTTTGTCAACGTAGTTTACACGTGAGTGAGTAAAGTCAGATTCGTCATAGCTCTCCATACTGAATGTAGTGAATATAGTGAAAAAGAATTGAAAGGGGACCGACAAATTATTCCGGTTGTGAAATTCTATCATCATGCTCTGGGAGAAGAATATTTAATGCTCGGCCATTATCAGTAAAATTACTTTATTATTATTATTTCACAAATATTGAAATCTTAAGCGTGCATTTTGTTTAGGAATAAATTATCATATGTTTTATTTATAAGTAGTCTGTAAATTACTTTCATTATTTTTTGCATTCCAATCTATATCCCAATGCCAGGGTTTGATTGCAAGTATGTTGACAATAAACATGGTATAGAAACCCTTGATTTTTTGGTCGATTTTTTGGAATTTAAGGCTTTTAAGGCACTTTGACAGTCACATAGAATTACAGCTTTCTTAAATTTTTCTGAGATTATGTTTTGATGCCTAGTAATATGCCTTTAATATGCTTCTTTGCTTTCTTAGGTGCAGGACTTGTAAATAGCGTAGTTTGGCTATTCGAGAATTTCGAAACCAGCTGCTTTGATGAAGATTAAAGCATCGGTAGATAAGATTTTCCAGCCATCCTTGTATCAAACTTGAAACTTGGATATACAAATTTAATTGTATTCCTCATTTAAGACATCAGTTTTTTTTTGAGGATGAAATCGTATGGCGTGGACGAGGAATAAGTATTTTAAAAAGGTCACGAGGAAGAGTTACATTGTTTCTCTCTTAAGTAAAAGAGAATAGAAGATTTCATGCAAGAGTTCTGTGAAATAATTGGATAGAGATTATTGTAGTCAGAACATAATACCCTGAAAAAGTCATGCAAGGCAAATGTTGACCTACAAAAACTAAGAAATAAGAACTTTCTTTCCAAAGTTCGAGAGGGCCTCTAAAAGGAACATTAAATTTTAACAGACTTAAATGGTCGGTAAATTTACGCTTGAAGTCTAATAGGACACCTAGGTCGTTAACCAAAGTTAATCTTTCTAGAGCGGTCCCATAGGGAAAATAAGATGCCTGGATAGGGCTTAAGCGATAGAACGAAATAAGTTTGCATTTTGACCCATTAAGTTTGAAGTCATTTGCAGAACACCAATTTTGGAACTTTTCCAGATCGGACTGAAGTTTGTATTGGGCAGAGGAAGATTTATACTGAAGACACAGCTTAACGTCATCTGCGTACATAAGTACACGAGAGTTCGGTAAAGCAAAAGGCAAGTCATTTATGAAAATGGTAAAAAGTAAAGGCCCGAGATGACTTCGTTGAGGGACTCCAGATGTAGCTTGGACTAGGCAGGAGAATACATCATTAACGAGAATGGAAAGCTAACTTCGGACGGAGCCGAAGCTTATATACCCTTGCAGTTTAATAGCGGCTTCTATTAATTAAAGATATAGTAACTATCGGATATAGTTAGCCGATCTTTACAAAAACATTCATAACAAGCTTAGATTCGTATAAAATGAATTTTAATAGAAGTCCGACGCTTCTACGCCCAAAAACACGCAAGTTGTTGCATTGCCGATCGTTCAGTTATATGGCAGCTATAGGATATGGTTGGCCGATCCGTATGAAATTTTCCAGATCGGCCTAAATTCCCCTAATAGTCAATCGTTGCAAATTTCAAGTTAACATGGAAGTATAGCATTTCCGATCAATCGGATATATGGCAGCTATAGGATATAGTCGGCCGATCCCGGCCGTTCCGACTTATATACTGCGTGCAAAGGAAAGAAGGGTGTGTGCAAAGTCTCAAGACGATAGCTCAAAAGACTAGACAGACTGAGAGACTAGTTTGCGTAGAAACAGACAGACGGACAGACGGACATGCTTATATCGACTCAGGAGGTGATCCTGATCCAGACTATATATACTTTATGGGGTCCTGGATGTCTCCTTCACTGAGTTGCACAATTCATACCAAAATTATAATACCCTCTGCAAGGGTATAAAAAGGACACGTTGGGTTCTTCCAGAGATAAGTGGAAATCCACGTAAGAAGGTTAGCAGGAAATCCCAAAAGATCGAGTTTTCTCAAAAGTAGTGAGTGGTTTAGGGAGTCAAATGCTTTACTAAAGCCAGTGTAGATGACACTGTTTGAAGGCCATTTTGGAAGCCATCAATCACTAATGATGTCAGCTCCAACAAGGAGTGAGTGGTTTACGGAGTCAAATGCTTTACTAAAGCCAGTCTAGATGACACTGTTTGAAGGCCATTTTGGCCAATCACTAATGATGTCAGCTCCAACAAGGAGTGAGTGGTTTACGGAGTCAAATGCTTTACTAAAGCCAGTGTAGATGACACTGTTTGAAGGCCATTTTGGAAGCCATCAATCACTAATGATGTCAGCTCCAACAAGGAGTGAGTGGTTTACGGAGTCAAATGCTTTACTAATGCCAGTGTAGATGACACTGTTTGAAGGCCATTTTGGAAGCCATCAATCACAAATGATGTCAGCTCCAACAAGTTGGTGGTGGTGGAGCGACGCCTAATAAAACCATGCTGGCATGGCGAAATGATTGAGCTACAGAGGTGTTGCAGATGAGGAATAATAATTTTTTCAAATAGCTTTGTAATTGCTGACAATTTAGAGATGTCTCTATAATTGGTAGCATCCGATCTTTTTCCTTTTTTTATGCAGGGGAATTATAAAGGATTCCTTCAACATATGGGGATATATCGACATGTCGACCAGAGATAGCGTTAAAAGTTTTGAAAGAGGTTTGCACAATGACTCGGTGCAATTGTTTAGCACACAGCCTATGACTCCATTGGGACCTGGTGAAAGTACCTGGTTAACCTTTAAAAGATCCGATAACAAGCTGCGCTCGGAGATAGATGGACCGAAAATAAGATTGGCTGAATGAATTTCGTATATGTAGGGCTGATCAGAAATAGTACAAGGTGAATACGTTGTTTAAAAAAATTTTGCGAATAGATCTGCAATGGCCTGATCCGTATTCGCAGAAAACTTTTCAAACGAGAGCAAGGAAGGAGAAGATACATGTTTCCGCTTTGTGTTTACGAAATTATTAAACTGCTTCGGATCCTCAGTGAACTGAACCCGACAACGGCGAATATAATCTCTATAACATTCAGCGTTATGCACGGTGAAGTTCGACCGAGCTACTAAGTACCTTAAAAAAGTCAAACTGCAGTCAGTTCTTTTAAATTTGCTTAAAAGTCTATTTTTGAAATGTGTAAGATTAATTAGGCGCCTTATAATCCAAGGGGATTGTCTTTGACGGACGGATACTTCCACGGCACACAAGAGTCAAAACTACTATTCAAACTCCTATACAAATATTCTAAGGCGATATTTATATCATTGCATGCAAAAAAATCAGACCAATCAAAAAAAGAATTAAGTTATTCAGCTTTTTAAAGTCAGTCTTGTGAAAGCAGCGAATTCAATAACCTACGCTATGAGGCTTAACTAAGGCGATGGTTTCGATTGAAACCTCAAGCGTAGGATAATATGAATAGGAGGAATATATCTTCAGGGGTCACAAAGGCAGGGCTCTGGAAAGTGTGATTCCATCTGGATCAGACACAAAACATAAGTTTAGAAGCTGACCTAAAGAATATCTGACATGGTTAATTTGACCTAAAGACATGTCAAACCTGCCCGCAGTAAAATCATGGTGTGACGAAAGTGTTACAGATGTAACGTTATAGATATTTGACCAAGTGAGTTCTGGTGTGTTAAAGTCACCCAGAACCACCAGCGGCTCGCTATCGGACATAAGATTGAAAACCGACTGAACAGCAGACAAATGATGCCAGTACGTAGGCAGTTCGAATGAACGCGGTATATAAAAACAGGTAATAAACAGCTTAACGCAAAAAAATTCTAAGTTACCAAACTCTTGCATCTTGACCTCTTCAGAAGGTAAAGAGGAGTCTACTGAGATTAGTACTAATCCAAATCTTTGAAGAGGTCGGTCGCGTCAAAAGTGGTGAACCTATCTGGAAAAACTTCGGAGCTAAGGATCTCCGCAAAGAAAAAAGGTTGCAAAGGGAAAGCTACCAGAGTAGGGAGGGAGTTTATTAGTTTTAAAAGCAAGAAGTGGGCTTTTTGGGAGCTTGCCTATAGGCTCGCTATTATTTTTAAATTAAAATTTAGTGTGTCCTCCACCTTAACTACGGCGTTTGTTGTGGCTTTGATATAAGCCGAGATATCAATCTCTGATGTGTCAGGGGCAAGCCGTGAAACAAATATTTGTTTCGTTGGTGAAACAACTTTTAGGGGCTTTGGTCTCTCATCTTGTGGAACTGCTATACCAGTCGGTACCGGGGTCCGGACCCAATGTTTCCCGTGGGTTTTACAGGGGTATGCAGCAATTGGGGCTGTGTTGTTAGACAACAGGGGAGGCTTGGGTGGGATGAAGTTATGGTCTTATTGCAAGACTTAATAGGCAGACTACTTTAAATTCCATTTTGTTATTTTGTTTTATTTATTTCTTTTTTTTATTTCAATTTTTTAATACCTTGAACATAATTGAAAAATTAGAACAAAATAACAGTTTGTATGTTAGTATAAGAGTTAGGGGTTAGGCTTAGAGATAGAGATAAGCAACTCTAAAAGGAAATAGCGAAAAGAGCAACAAAAAATAGTAAAGCAAAGCAGAGCTATCAATACTTGGATTAAAATTAATAAATATTAATTTACCACCAAATATATAACTGCACACGCTTAAGCGATGCGAAAATCGTTGAAGTGTTTTAAATTTTTAAAAATTTAAAATGTATTTATATGAAACGCCGGTTTGATCGCAAGGTAGGCAAAATAATAAAATTAACGCAGAGCTCACAAAAAAACACGTTCGTTTGCTTTCAAAGGCAAAAGGCATCTTGAATAATAAAGGGGAAGGTACCGGGTAGTCCACCCTAACTATAACCGAAGATTTGTTTAAGTGTAAGTGCCGAAAACAAAAGAAGTTTATAATCAAGTTCGTGTACTTGTTGGGAATACCTTCGTTTTCTAATAAGAGTTTAAGGATATCAAAATTCGCACAGTTGTATGCGTTCTCAAGATATTGAGATGACGGTAACTATGTCGGTAATTACAGCTTTTTACAGCGTTTTTTTTTTTGCTTGATATTGTCGTGTTAGAAAGTTGTTGATGCACATGGAAGACATTTACATCTCTGATAGGCTAAGATTCGTTTAAAAATTGTTCAAATTTCTCTTTGAAATTAGGGAGATTTGGCTGAAGTTTTTATAACAAGTAAAGCCTTTTTCACGTTTAGAAATTAGTAAAATTTTCTTAGTTCTCAATTTATCTGGTACCTCCTTGCAGGAGCCGAGATATTACTGCTCATATCGACTTATAGATCCGAAACCTAAAAGCAGGTAATGTATACTTTAATATCGCGCGCCTCTCGCTGCAACCTTACAGCCCACCTCTCGGCCAAAAGACCGAGGGGCACTGCCGTTTATCGTACGGCTCGATTCACGGGGATAGATCCATGATGAAAAATAAACATTTTGGAAAGGTACTAGGTAGAAAGGTTCCTTGAGAAAGGCTGAGGGACTAACAGTCCAAGCAAGAAGAACATTGTTGAATTCTAAACTCCAAATTAACTAAACAAAGCAAAGGTGCGACCCGGCGGGTGACAAAGCGATAATAGCTGGAAAAGCACCGCCGGAAACAACACAGATAGTTATACAGACTATTTGTGGTGTAGTGTATGCACATATGCGCTCTTATTACACAACATAAATATTTAGCGGCAACACTTTGTTAGCCGGAGTCACAACACTTTGTTGTTATGCCTTTATTTCCAAGTTTGCTTCGAATGCACGGACCCAGATAATCCACATTAAGTCATCGAAATGGTATATGGAAATGCATATTTCCTTCTGGCTTTCCTGCTTTCGATTTGTGATAACAACACTGGATACAAGACGAAATGTAATCTTTTACATTCTTCCGCAAATCGTCCGTTTTCAAACTTTCGATACAGGCGATGGTTTTTAATTACGTAGTCCGTTTTGATTTGCCCAATCCTGTCGACATGTCGTTTTCCCGATATCATAGCTAATATTGGCAAACGTGTGGGCAACATCGGGGGCGCGACTTAAAGCGTCAACGTGAACGCCATTTAATTTCCGGCTCGGTGGCCAATTTCACAGTCGTATTGTCGGATTTTGTTCCACCAGCTTTCGACGTGAGTTGACTTCTCCTTGCCTTTCTTGATCGTTGAAATGGCAGTGGAATCGGTGGTGACTCTAAAAGGTTTACCCAAAAGGTATACTCGAAATCGAAATCGAAGCACACCAGAAATTTATATAGCGCAAGCATACGTGGGCACCTTATGGTGGGCTGAAAAATCGTATAACATTAATACGGGTTCGCTAGGTATTTTTTTGATTAACTCTTCGAAAGCGTCGTGTTCGGTCTTTATTTGTACAAAGCTTACGTGAGATTTACGTAGAATTCTGGTAAGATATGATATGAGTGATATTAGCGAATAATTCGCAACAAATTTTCTGAAAAATCCGGTGAGACCGAGAATTCTTTTAACTTCCGTGATGTTCGTGGGAACTTTTAAGTTTTTAAGAGAGCTTATTTAATGTTCGACTGGCGTGATTTCGTTTTTGGCCACGATGTCTCCTAGAAAGGCAATCTGCATTTGAAGGAACTTACATTTATCGTAGCGTACGGTAAGGTTACTTTCCTTCAAGATTTTATTGAATTTCTTAAGTCGATGAATTCCTTCGTCGAAAATTTTGGTAGGAATTATTATATCGTCTAGATGCGCAAGTACTTCACCTGCGTTCATATTTTTGATGATTCGATTCATTAGCGATTGGAATAAATTCCAGAGGGCATTCTGTTGGATTCGTAGTGTCCGTCAGGAGTGGCAAACGCTGAGTACATTCCAGAAGATTCGCTGACTTCGATTTGATGATAACCCATACGTACGTCCAATTGACTAAAGTACGTCTTACCTACTAATTGAGCAAATTGATTTTAGAGTGCAACGGGGCTTTCGAGTGTGGTTCCGGACACTTTAACGAATAGTACCCAAATTTATGGCAGTTGTAATCGTGAGTTCCATCATTTTGTTAGACGTAGTTTTCGTTGATGGCGCTTGGCAAAGCTTCGTAAAACTGCTGTACGTCTTCCGTTTCTTTATCGTGCTGCTGGGATAATATTCACTTTGTTGTAGGCAACGTTTGCCAAAACGTATCGAAAAAGCTCGATAAAGGCAGAATTATTGTTTTACTGCGATTATCCATACCTATTAATAGACATTGGTTGCCTTTTTAGTAATGGGTGCTTTTATTATATGGGAGGCGGCAGTGGTGCGGCGTCCAGCTCTCGATTGATTCTGGTTGTTATAACATTCCTTATTAACTATGAAAGGTCTAGATCTCGTAACCGCGCTCCTTACAGCGGCTGAGACGCTTATATATTCTTATGTATTCTTATGTACTATATATCTATGCGAGGAAATATGAATATTCACTTGATTTCAAGTACCCACGGTCTGCATGTGACAGTTTATGCTGACACTTGCAACCGGTTCGGATTTTATCCGCTTGGTCAAAGAATGAAGTACACTGTGCATTCGATTAATGTGTATATTACGTCTCCCTCCTTTTCAAAAATGACGTAATTACATGATGTTATTTTTATGTGATACTATTTTAAGAGAAAACAATATTTTGACTATTTTTAATTTTTTTTATATATATGTGTATATATAGGTTTTGTTTTTTTGTGTATGGACTTAATTAATTGATGATATTAGATATATTAAAATTGAAATAGAATTCAATCTAATGTGTTTAAGTTTAACCAACTAAAACAAAAAGATTGACAAAAATGTTAATTTTGGTTAAAAAAAATATTATAAACCTTTTTCATTTTCCAATTCATAAAGAGGTAAGTGGTCTGTGATCTGATCTGCCAGTAAAGTGTCTGCCATAAATGTATGGTCTGAAATAAGTTATTGCCCAGTGAATTGCTGCTAACTCTTGTTCTGTTGTGCTTTTATTATTTTCTCTCTTAAGTTGGAGTCTGTCTTTGGGTTGAGTTAACACTGCTCCGCATGCTTGCTTACTTCCATCTGTGATTATGCAAAATTCTTTGCTGAAATCTGGATATTGCAAAAAGTTTGGATTTATTAGTGCCGATTTAAGGTGTTCGAACGCATTCTGACAGTCTGCTGTCCATTTGAATACAACATCGTTTTTTACATAATCTCGTTATGTGACGGGAATAATTGGCGAAATTTTTTATAAAACGTCTATAATAGTTGCAAAAGGCAATGAATCGTCTAGCGCTGTCCGCATCATGTGGGACTGGATAGTTTTTAATGACGTCGTA
Organism: Drosophila varians; assembly: GCA_018150405.1. Taxonomy (NCBI): domain Eukaryota; kingdom Metazoa; phylum Arthropoda; class Insecta; order Diptera; family Drosophilidae; genus Drosophila; species Drosophila varians. Next base: position 24,733,025 of record JAECWK010000125.1, read on the forward strand.
TTTTTTGTCGTCAGGCAAGATTCCTTTATCTGTGCATTTGTGTCCCAAAAATGTGACTTCATGCATGAAAAATGAACATTTTTCAGGATGTAGTTTTAAATTGTATGTCCTACATTTCTCAAAAACATCAGTTAGGTTTTTAAGCATATGTTTTTCGGAACATCCAATGACTATAAGATCATCCATATAAAGGAAAGCTTGTGAAGGTTCTAATCCGGAGAATGCTAGTCATCATCCTCTGGAAAGAATTCGGCGCTATTTTTAAGCCAAATGGTAATCGCGTGAAGCGATATAAACCATTGCTTGTTGAAAAAGACGTTATATCACGGGAACTTTCTTCGAGTTCAATTTGGTGAAAACCAGACATTAAATTTAGACATGAGAAGTACTTTGCTATTCCTAGTTGATCTAAGATGTCATCGATTCTAGGTAGCGGAAACTTATCAGACAACAGTTTTTTATTAATTTGACGATAGTCAATTACTAATCCCCATTTTTCTTGTCAGAATTGGGGAGAGATTTCTAACAAGAGTGGGCTATTATATGGTAATACAGATGATTCGACTATTTTATTGTCAATTAATTTTTGTACCTGTTCCTGTATTTCGTCTTTTTGACTTTGGGGATTTCTATAGTTTTTTATATAAATTGGCTCGTCATCCGTCAATCTCAGTTTCTGTTTATAGAAGTTGTTCGTTGTTATTGCTTCGGGTTCTAGCCCAAATATACCGCTATATTTCGTGCATAAAGTTGTTAATTGTTTGTGGAATTGTGGGGGAAAATTATTTGGTCAGTCTTCAGATTGATTAAGATCTAAATTGCAGTTAAATTTTTTCATAAAATCAAGTCCTAATATTCCATCACAAGGGATAGTGAAAATTGAGTTTATTATATAGCCATGTGGAATTATGTATTTAGAAGTCTGTATTTCTTTATATATCAACCCTTTTGATTGGGTAACCTCTTGGTTTATGCCTTGTATGTTTATTATATTGTCGGTTTGTATGTATTTAAAAGTGTCAGAAATTTCTTTTAATAGGGAAACTCCTGCACCTGTGTCTATTAAGAAAAATAATTTATTTCCTGTTTCTACGTTAGTAAAGGTTGCGAATGTGTTTTGAATGATTTTGATGGTGCGAATTTTAATGTTGGCATTGCCAGTCATTACAGTACTGCATTGAATGTACTTCGTGATAGCTTCATTCATGGTGCTAAAGCTACCAGCCTCTAGTATCGTTTTTAGCCTGCCATGTTCACAATTTTTAATCATTGTGGAAATGGCTTCTTTTGTGCTGAACTTATCAGCATGTTCAACTGACAAACTTGACTTTCATCAATACATGAAGCTTTCAGTAGTTTTCGTAGGTTTTCAATTTCTGTGGTGAATTTTTCAGCTGTTTTTCCTTTTTTAATTGTTTTGACCATTTTAGCCTTAACAACATCAGATGTTTCACCTACAATTGTGTCCTGAAGTTTCTTCACAATTGCTTCGATGGTTGTCACATTATGTACCCTATAAAGAGTTGACCAAATTATTTTAGATTTTTTTACCTTGACGGCTAGCTCTTCGAACGTTTCCTTTTAGTAGACCTTTTGTTAGGTCTACTAATTTCAACGCTGTTATGAATCTTTGGAGATGGATTTTCTGTCCATCGAATTCAGGAATTGCGTTTGAAATGACCTTTATGTAAGACCTTTGGGCGGCTGGGTCTGCCATGGTGGTATTATAATTATGTTTATTCTCTATTATACTTGAATTAGAATCTGAATCTATCCAGATCAGAAATGAAATCTGCTAGAATAGTGAGGTTATTATAGTCTGTTTCCTCGATCTTAGGATTCAATCTTCTGACTCTAAATCTAATTCCGATTCTTCCGACTCTATTTGTTCAACACCAGTTTTTCTTCTGATTTTGGTTTATTTATCAGCTTCAACTGTTAGAGAGGAGTTAAGTATAGTCGGGATTGATATATCTAAATCAAATTTTTGCTTAATTAATATTAGGTTTGCTCGAAGTCTAATTAATAATTTATATACTATGGACCAATGATTTTGATTCAGTTTTTCTCTTTGGCCATGTATTAAAATACGTGCTTCGTTAAAGCACTTTACTAGTATTTCCGCGTGCTTCTTAACGGTATTCCTTTGAATTGGTCTGTTTTGGGTTAATGATTTATATGATTTACCAAATTCAGTTTTGTCCTTGTAAGCTCTTTGTACAGATCGTTCCATTCCATAATAACTACATTTAGATATCTTTAAATTAGCCATATTTGGGATGCTTTTAATTTTTTATTTATTTCATTATACTTTGTAAAATGTTTTTAATTGTAGTTAATTATTATTAAATCGATATTTTTTTTGCGTTTTTTTTTTTTTTAATTTTGTCCAGGTCAATTGCTGGCTCATGTATCTTTTTTTTTATGCATTTATTATGCAACTTATTCAATTTGTAGAAACATTTTGCGCACATAATTACAACAATTATTATTAAAAGAATGTTTACTAATTTCAAATCAATAGTGTTTGACTCCACTTTATTAATGACGTTAGAAGTGGAGTCCACTCTCCTTAAATCTGCTGGTCACATTTTGGGATTATGTATATTTAACTTATAAATATAGTGTTCTTGAGGATCAAATTCACTTATTGAATGGTTAATCATGTAACTTACAGATTTCCTATCTATTGCTTCGTATAGCTTTACGGGCTATACTACTAATTGGGCAAAAATTGTTTCGCTCAATTTTACATTTAAAATATATAAAAAAAAAATGCATCGCAGTGCAATAATAAAAAAATTGAAGCGCTGTCGGCTCACTTTTCCTTGGTCTGGCTGGGTACGCCAGACGGGGATGGTGCTGGCTGCACAGGGTGTTTACTTCAATCTTGATGTTACTCAGGTGGTTGTTGTTTTTTTCTGCACGTGAACTCGCAGTGGGGCGAGTATAGAGATCCACGAGGTGTAGAGGAGGAGGAGCCGGAGGTTTTCGTTTAAAAAATTAAGCTCTTCTGTCAGTCCCATGAAGGTGGCGTTTTATTAGTGTATAGCAACCACTTAATGTGTGCTATTCTTTTTGTTATTTTGTATTTCAAACCTCCGCGCTTACCCATGAATCACTCACTCAGACTTTTGCGTTCCTTCCGTGCCGTGTCGTCAATTATTTTTTTGCTGTTGCTGTTCTTGACGGCTGCTGTTGTTGTTGTGGTTGCCTTCTTTTTACTTCCTTGTTTCCTAAGGTCCTTGCAGGATCCTTGGAGTCACGGCCGCCATGTTATCCTTGTTATCCATGTTATCTGTCATACTGCGGTTATCCTTTTGGTGAATATATATATTCCATACCCATTAAAAGACTTTTGTTACCTTTTTAGTAATGGGTGCTTTTATTATATTGCCGGCGGCAGTGGTCGGCACCACTCTCTCTCTCTCGAGTCCAGCTCTCGATTGATTCTGATTGTTATAACATTCCTTATTAACTATGAAAGGTCTAGATCTCGTAACCGCGCTCCTTATAGCGGCTGAGACGCTTATATATTCTTATGTATTCTTATGTACTATATATCTACGCGAGGAAATATGAATATTCCCTTGAGTTCCAGTACCCACGGTCTGCATGTGGCAGTTTATGCTGACACTTGCAACCGGCTCGGATTTCATCCGCTTGGTCAAAGAACTCGTATATTTATCGTTTGTTTATTTGTCGATATCTTCGATATCTTCCGCTTCAGAACGTAGGCGTTGATTCCGTTGATGATGTGAGTATAAATGAAGTATAAAGTATATATGGATAACGTTTTGCAGAAATATTCTTGCGGCGTTTCGGAGGGGTTCTCGTTTGCATTTTGACATCTTTAGATGACTGACGCTCATCGTCCTGCGCTACTGAGTCTCGGAAAATCGTTTTGGAATCAAATCACTGACCATGTCTTAAAATTTTGGTCGCCGACGATCTTCACATTGCTCTCCAAGTGCGCCACCGTTCATCATTTACGATGAACTGGATATCTGATCTATCTCCAGGCTGTATGTTCTTCTCATCAACACCACCTTGTCAAGAAACTCTATTGGATTACCTGTTCCATCGAAACTGAATGGCCAGTTCCGCACCTTCCTTTCCACCTTTGCATAGTCCACCTAAGACTTTACTAGGGGGCACCCTTGACTTTGGTTTCGCGCTCCTGCCCAGCTTCGTCACGGGTACGAATAAATTGTGCATTTTCTCCGACATGATTACTGTCGTCTGCCTTGGACTAGATCGATGAGCGTATTTCATTTCACTTCGTACCATTCACACTAATACTTGTATTCCTTGTTCTGTCCACCCACTTCGCGACCAGACCTCTCATGGTTTCGACGCACAGTGGATCTTGAATAGAAAAGGCGGCCAAAATACTTTTAGGTGAATTATGGACTTGAAATTTTTTTGTACCCACTTATAAGCATATTAACATTACATTTTCAATATCAACTTATTTAAATATATATATATATCCCAAAAATCCCATATTAACTTCAGAACCTGAGCAAATCAATTAAATTTTAGCCCCAAATCTAGGCAACGTTCATAAACATGTAAGATTTTTCCTAATGCGCATAAAAAGAAGAAAGGCAAAAGGTATCAGCTGAAACTTAGAAGTATAAATTAAGAAAGCATTAATTTTTACTAAAAAAAAAACAGTTTTATTAGTGAGCAACACTGACATCATATCTCTTTTTATACCCTTGCAGAGGGTATTATAATTTTGCTCAGAAGTGTGCAACGCATTGAAGGAGACATCCTGGACCCCATACAGTATATTTTTATGGATCAGGATCACCTCCTGAGTCGATATAAGCATGTCCGTCTGTCTATCTGTTTGTTTCTACGCAAACTAGTCTCTCAGTTTTTGAGCTATCGTCTTGAAACTTTGCACACACCCTTCTTTCCTTTGCACGCAGTTTATATGTCGGAACGGGGATCGGCCGACTATATCCTATAGCTGCCATATAACTGAACGAGCGGAATTCTCGTTACTTTTAAAATCAGTATTGAAAGAAAAATACATCACTTAAAATTTATTTTATTTACTGCCAAGTCAAAGTGATTTTATTGTTCCATTTCTTCCATTGATTGTAATGCGTACTATGCGACGGTCTCCTCTGCTTGCAGGCTTACATCGTCGCACACCTTTTTCATATCCTTTCTACTGAGTTGTAGATCCAACTTTTCTTGCTCATTTTACCAATCTTAGCTCACAAAGTTTGCGGGATCGCTCCACCGAAAGTAAAAATTCGAAGTAATTTCACAAGCCTAGAAATAACAACGGGTACAATTAACGGCTTTGCTCTACCGAAAAATCCACCCTTGGTCTGAAACACGAATTTCGTTTGCCACTCCCGTGAGGCTTACGGCGAGTGAGTATGTCGGTTTGGTGGCTTGAAACCGGTTTATTAACTTTGCTGCGCTGGGGTTGGGCGTTTTCGGCGGCTTTCCGTTGTCCACTTCCGCTTTACTCTGGTAGTTTTTCGTTTGGACTGGTCGCTGCTCGGGTTTGTCGTCTAAACCGTCCGATCTTTCCAGGCTAACGCCAAAATGGAACGGCCGTGTATATTGCCGTAGGTTGTAGAGCCTTAGCCGGTCGACATGGTTCATTCTGGGCGCCATCCACCGTCTGACTGCGTTTGAAGCTGCGGCTATTGGCTCCGTGCCTCTGTAGACTTTGTGATTTCTGGTTTCCTTGCTGGGAATCGAAACTCGTTGCACGAATGTCTTGAACTTTTACTTTCCCGACATGTACGTAGCCGTACGTATTCACGCACTTTCTCCGGAAAGTTCCCTATCAGTCTCTGGACTTTCCAAAGGCGGTCCTTGTACTTTACACTACTAGGATGATCAGCATCCGTCCCGCCTTATATAGGCCCCGGCCTGACCATTAATCCTTCCTGCTGCGCTCCGTCGGTTAGACCTATTCGACAGCGTCCTCTGTCCGCTGAAGCTACTTTCTTTGTTGGCAGGCGAGCTCCCTGTTTTCACGTCGTTATCCTGCAAGGTTTGTTAAACAAAGCAAGTTTGTAATAGCTGACCTAAATCGTAAAAGTCAGCAAAAAACGACTCAAAAATAAATAAATGCTTAAGTCAAGTGTCTTATAATTTTATTATTTTATTCATTCTATTTTTTTCATCTGTTATATAACACAACAAAAAATAAAAATCTTGCAGGCTACGAGAGAGAGGTAAGTTATTAAGGAGCCTTTATGAGAGCAAATCAACATCATAATCTAGTTTTAACTTCTGAGAGCAAATGTACTTACAAGTAAGATTCAAAAATTAATGTTAATGAACTGTTTATCTGACGATTCTACACAAAAATATGTGAATGTTACAAATCTAAATGGTATAAATTTTAAGTCATAGTAATTACAAATAAATCTTAAAAAAATAGTAGTTGAACAACAGCGAAGACAATTACACAAAAATTATTTATAACGGTCCGAACAAATTAACAGCTGGATGGTTATCGGCTGTATTACCCAAAAATTGGCCATATAATTCTTTATAACGATCTAAAGATAGGCCACCGCGTTTTCGATCTTCATCCTAAAAATTTATGTATTAAAAAAATAAATTTATTAAATAGTTTTAAGTAAAAAAACATGTACTTACATTTAATAATGTTTCAAAAGCTTTGTCAATAGGGGATATATCGTCTATTGCTATTCTCGTTATGCAGTTATAACGATATTCTTTCACGCCAACAATGCCATCACTGTCAATATCAAGCAACTTAAAGTTGGATTCAATAAAAGCCCTCATTGCCTGTAAAAATTTGAGTTTCATCATAATATTAAATTTATATTCAATTATACTCTTCGGAGATGCCACAACTTTTGTGTAGAAGCGTCGGACTTCTTATAAAATCCATTTTATATGAATCTAAGCTTGTTATGAATGTTTTTCTAAAGATCGATTTTTACTGTTTCTTTAAGCAATAGAACACCCTGCAATGGCCTGATCTATGTTCGAGAATTTTCAAAGAAGAGCAGGGTGTTTACAAAATTATTAAACTGCTTCGAATCCTGAGTGAACGTGCAGCGTTAAGCAAGGTGAAGTTCGACCGATCTATTAAGTTTCTTGATAAAGTTAAAATGCAGCCAGTTCTTTTAAATTTTTTCAAAAGACTATTTTTAAAATGTTCATTTTATTTATTAATTAGGCGACTTGTAAATCAAGGGGGATTGTTTTTAACGGACGGATACTTCCACGGCACAGAAGAGTCAAAAATATTCTAAGGCGATATTTATATTATTGCATGCCAAAAGATCAGACCAATCAAAGGAAAGAATTCAGTTATTGAGCTTTTTAAAGTCTGCCTTACGAAAACAGCAAATTCTATCACTACCGCTATGAGACTAAGGTAATGGATTGAAACTTGAACTAATGGGTTCTTCGATTAACTTTTTTAAGTGGATTTCCAGCTACTTTTCTTAAAGAACCCCAACGCGTGTTTGCAATCTCTTGCCTAGTCCGAGCTACATCTAAAATCTTTCAAGGAAGCCACCTTGCCACTGTTTTATTATTTTTATAAATGACTTGGCTTCCTCTTTACCGTACTCTCGTGTACTTATGTACGCAGATGACGTTCAGCTTTGTCTCCAGTACAACTTTTCCTCTGCCAATAGCGATAAATAGCGAACCTTTCAAAGCGAACGTACCTAATTTTTTGTGCGCTCTGCGCTTATCATTCTTTTGCCGTTGCAATCAACCCGGCGTTTGAGATATATAAATTTTAAATTTATAAACTTTTTAAAACAATTTTAAAATTTCCATCTCGCGTAAAAATTATTTATTAATTTTAATCCAAGCAAAGCTAAGCTTATATTTGATATAGTGCAGTGATATATTTGATGGTAAATTAATTTATTATTTATATATTATTTATTAATTTTAATCCAAGCAAATCTCAGCTTTGCAATACTTTTGTTGGTTGCTCTTTTTCCTATACTTCCCTAGACTTTTTTATATCAAAGACTAACTCTTATACCGACCACTAACCCGTTATCTTGTTTTTATTTTTCTATTTGGTATAGTGGTTTGAAGTATTAAAAATGGAATTTAAAGTAAAATGGAATTTAAAGTCGTCTGCGCTTTTAAGTCTTGCAAAGATGTCTTGTTGCAAGTCAAAAGCCTGTTTCACGGCTTTAGTGTCGGACGAAGTGTCCCGGTGCTCCGGCTTACACTATTGATGCAGCGACTGTCGTGCCGTGCAGAGTTTTACAAGCTTCGATAACAAAGCTCCTAAAGGTTGTCCCACCTACGAAACAAATATTTGTTTCATGGCTTGCAAGTAATTCATCAAAGATTGATATGTCGGCTTATTGCAAAGCCAAAAAAAACTTAATTTAGGTGGAGGACATTACTTAATTTAAATTTGCCCATTCGAGGCGCACATCATTTTTCAAGATATGTGTGCCTTTATCAATGTTTGAGACGGTGTGTTCGCCTGGCTTCTGTCAGAGTACATATTCGTTCAAGAACATCAGCCGAGAAAGGTAAAAAAAAGAATATCAGCCTGTGGCAGTCAAACTCCCCAAAGCCAGACGAGTTGACCAGTTCACTTCTTTCTTAAAAAACTAATAGAGTCCCTTACTCTTACATATTAAAATACTAGGGGCCTACGTAATAAGCTCCCTAGGCTCTACTCTGATAGCTTGTCCTTTGCACATCAGGGTATTTTCTTAAGTGAAACCTGGTTTAAGTCGGAGATCTTTAGCTCCAAAGTTTTCCCAGACAGGTACACCACTTTTAGAAGCGACTGATCTTTCCAAAGAGGCGAAGGAGATCAAAATCTTGCCCTTCTGACGAGGTCAAGTTGCAAGAGTTTGGTAACTTAGAATACATAAATATCGCCTTACAATATCGTATCTCTCAAGTTAGACCAGACTGCACACGTTGTGACAATTTTAATTTTTTTTTTTTAAGCAGGGGTGTACTTATTTAAAACTGTCCCTGTTTTTATGAACGATCGGAAATGCTACAACTTTAGTGTTTTTGGGCGTAGAAGCGTCTAAGTATGTTATAATTGTTTTTGTAAAGATCGGCTAACAATATCTAATCTAAGCATGTTATAATTGTTTTTGTGAAGATCGGCTAACAATATCCGATTCTTTAATCAAATCTTTAATCAATAGAAGCCGCTATTTTAATGCAAGGGTATATAAGCATCGGCTCCGTCCGAAGTTAGCTTTTCATTCTCGTTAACTTTAAAACTGATTGGCCTACAATAGAGTGAAAATGATGGTCTATGATTTTTCCATTTTATTTTGGAGATATTTTTAGCTATTAGCTGAACTGGGACATACGGTGTCATTACAGTTTGTATTCACTTTTCCCAGTACTGCCATCAAAACCGCATTTTGCAATTAATGTTTCGCGATAAACCCTTTTTAATATTTGGTGCGAATGACCAATTTTAAGGTGGAAAATCGGATGAGTGGAAAACAGAAGCTGCAACTTATATTTGTTTTTCGTAGCTTGGCCAGCCGTCGACGTTTTGTGCTTTTTAATACTTGGAAAAGTTCATTTTGAGTCGTCCACGTTCAGCACTTGAAACTCTTAGATAAGGAGTTATAATTGTTTTTATAGTGTTCATTCAGATTGATATGTAAAAAACGCTTACGCTTTTAGTCCAATAAGCAATAATTTTTTTTGCAAATGTAACTGCAATTCTCAAGTGTTTCATATCAACTGCGTAGCCTTTTTTTTAATCCTTCTATCAAACTAGTCACTCTTCGAGCTTCGAGCATTTTCTGCATTCGTGCCCTGTCCTGTCCACCAAAAATCAAAAAAGTACACGCATGAAAATTTGCACCTATAAAAAGCGCCTATAGAAAATGGTAACATAAAAATAAGCGAAAAAAAAATTGTGTCAAAATACAAATGTCAAAAAGCAAAGTATGAGCAGCATATTGCGTCGCAAAATTGACTTTGAAAACTTTAATACAGCTTGAGTTTTTTAAAAAATACCCACAAATCACCAAATATCAACAACTACACTTTTTTTATATAATATTTTATTATATAATTCATTAAAAACGAACAACAAATAATAAATCAATCAAAGATACCTTTAAGTTCATGTTAGTCAAATGATCAAATTCAGACTTCTCTTGCGTTCATCGTACGGCTCAAATCGCAGAAAAAAAAAAATATTTTAAAAAGGTCACGAAGAAGAGTTACATTGTTGCTTTCTTAAGTAAGAGTGTTCACGTAAGAGGTTATTGTAGTCAGAATATAATATCCTGCAAGGGTGATGCTGAGTATATGTTGACCTAAAAAAGCTAAAGGAAAGAATGTTTGAGAGACCATAAAGTGGATTGATTTCAATTTCACAATTGATAAGGTTATTGATGAAAACGACACCCACCCTACGGTTAGTAACGATGGTAAGTTTAAGAGAAGTCTACTACGATAAAACGGGAGTAGGATACTTGCATTCCAACTAATACTTAATACGTTTTCCGACGAGACAAAGCCATCTTCATATGAATGCAACGCTTGGTCGGACTCAACACCAGTTTAGCGATATTCGTTATAAAAATAATAATAATTACGATCTTAATAAGTTTAATCATTCTTTGCAAGCGGTATTTTCAAAGGAAAAGCAGCTGATTTCTTTTGACGTATAGTCTGTTCAAAGTTTAGGTACATCAGAGTTGATGTAAAAATTAGGGATATTATTAAACCCCATAAGAATGGCAAGTCGGATTTCAGGACCCATTTCTATATCAGCTCTGCATAGCGATACGTAAGGTTACATGTACAAGCCATCCTGTCCGAAATGTTTAAAAACGGCAAGTAGAACACCCAGGCGGACACAGAAAACTAGAAATAATTGTTTCTGGTAGTCCTGGCTTGGGTTCCACATCATCAGAGGGCTATGAAATCGAGTGATACAATAGTTATGTAAAGAAGTATTTTAATGCCTTGCGAAACACCTGTGTCGACAAGCAGCCGTATGCAATGATAGATACAGGAGCAATGATGTACTGTATTGGTGGTCATATAGATCAGGATGTCGTGGGCAATCGGGTCAACATTCGCATAGTGTTTAATAATAGATCAACCGCGGATGAAAACAGGCAAATCATTGTCTGCCTATTAAAAACCAAGATAGCGTAGAAAGGTAAAATTAGACAAATGGAGTTGTAGATAGTGCCGTGGCTCAAGCAGAATCTTTCTACCTGATAGCTACATATATTCATATTTGGGAGCTGAGCGGTTACAACCTTTCGGTAAAACAGAAAGGCGCACTGCAAGTTGTGGCAAAGTTTCCATTGTTTGTCATCTCAGGGTTGTCCTCTCGGGGTTGTCCTCTCGGGGGGTCTGCTTTGCCAATTCAAAGTAAGTCGTTTGGCTTTTGAAACTATGTCGCGCCTTGTGGATAAGGTAGTTTCAGCTTTTTACGAAACAAAATCTTTATCTAACTAGATGATCGGCTAATTTGTCTAAGAATTTTAAAACACACATTTAAGTTATATTCTTCATTGGATATCAAAGTTATCCAATCGTTTAGTTATATCTCTTTTCTCTCCGATAGCAAGCAAAAGATTAAAAAACTAAAATGCTATGGCTTGGTTTATATTTGTATATACATTACCAAATACCGATATCTATAGTAACAATTCGTTAATATAATATAACTGCGAAGCGTTCAAAAGAATTTTGAGACTTCAGAAATGATTTTATCTAAAAACTTGAGGGAAATTTAAAATATTTAATTTAATTCATAATACACTGTTTATGAATTTTGGCATTACTTCTATTTGAGGCAAGTCACAATTATATACAATTTTTTGTAAAAAAACATTTCTAATGTTGAAAGAAGCCATGTTTTATTTCTCAATCCTGATCGGTTAGCTGATGTAACACGCAATTGGGAATTACATGCAATCCAAACACACATCCACTGTGACCCGAAAAGTCATTACTCGCCGACGCTCAGTCGGAATCAACACCAGTCAGCAATATTCGTTACATTTGCCATTCCTCCATTATCCTTCTGATTTTGATAATTCGATAAAAAAAATTTGCCATGGTAGCTTTTCTCTCCCTAACACGCTGTCACGAATAGGCCTGAGAATCAGACAACAAGGGGGAACAGCTCATTCAGCTCATTCAGCACATAAGCTGCCATTGAACATGCAAAATAATCCAGATGCAGTATGCAACATTAAAAAACATAAGCAAACAATGTATTACCGTATATTCATATTCAGAGTTAATAATTTGTAATTTTTTATGACGATTTTTTTCTCAAAACAATTAAAAATTTTATCTGCTGACCTTTAAAGTCCCTATCAGGTGTCAGTCAGAAATGCCAAAAAACGCAAAAGGGCCAATTTGAGTCGTCGACCGGTCAATTCTATGGCCGCATGAAATGGAAAAGCACGAAGGTTGTGAGGGTGGGTACAGTTTCGTCAATTACAATCTCATGATGCACGAAATGAATCAAAAAATACAACGTAGAAAAACAAGTAGATTTATAGTTAATAGACGTAGAAGAATTGACTAACAACGCCACATCATCAGCACCAAAAGTATTTCTTCGACTAGATATTCATTAAGAGCCTGATGTTGAATTACTGTGTGCTCTATATGCTGATTCCAAAGTAATTATTGGTACTTAGGAAAAATACTTAAATTCAAAAACGAGCCAGTTGGAATGTTTTGCCCATCAGCGAAGTACAACTTTCTGAAATTGAAACACCATCGTTTCATCGTTTGGAGCAACAGAAATAGTTAACAATATTCCTGGCCAAGTGTGTCACAAAGTGGGCTCACTGAATAACGCAACTCTGACAAGTTCGAATAATTTCCTAAGACCTCCCAAACCAAGATCAAAATAAAATGTAGTTAAGGCGGTACCAATTTTAGCGTGTCAGCTAGTATGTATACTTTTTACTTTTTACTCTACTTTTTATATTTCAAAACTTCTTTCTATTGAAGAACTTTTATTTTTTGATTGGGTAACAAGCAACGTTTTTCTATTACTATTGTATTTGTCGGAAATAAGTTTGACTTAATTGTGTTTAATTACTAAATATTGGTTTTTAGTGTTAAGTTTGATAAGAAATGAATGGGCTTTCTAAATGAAGAGCGCAGCTTTTGGAATTAGAGCGCGGTGGGGAAGCAGAGTAATGCCCTGAGTAAAGCTGAGTGTAGCGCAATGATGGAAAGGAGGAAAAGGAGGAACAAGTCAATTAAGAACAGCCCTCAGGAGTGAACGGACGTAAAGAAAATCATTGCAACTCGCTGCGCGTTGTGAAATAGAAAAATGGCAAATGAAATCGGCCAACATTACCCGACATATTTATAATATATTTCTATAAAGCGAATGCAGTTTCGGTCAAATAATTCTTACCTCTCTGGAATTTCGGCATGCAGTTTTTCCTCTTTCTCTATTGTTGGCAGTGCATCGGACCAACCGGGAGGGTATATTTTCTTGAGCTCCGAGTCCGACACTTGCTCCCCCACTATCATCGGAACAAAAAATGAACTCAACTTAATCCAGCTAGGCATTTCCTTACTTCTTTCTCCTCCTTGCACAAATAGCCACGGAAGCCGTTGCGAACTTTTTAGCCAAAAGTGCTTTTTTTGCGATTATATACATTTACAACGAGAATGGAAAGCTAACTTCGGACGGAGTCGAAGCTTATATACCCTTGCAGTTAAATAACGGCTTCTATTGATTAAATATACAGTAAATATCGGATAAAGTTAGCCGATCTTTACAAAAACATTCTTAACAAGCTTAGATTCATATAAAATGGATTTTAAAGAAGTCCGACGCCTCTACACCCAAAAACACGAAAGATGTGGCATTTCCGATCGTTCAGTTATATAGCAGCTATATGATATAGTCGGCCGATCCGTATAAAATTTTCCAGATCCGCTTAGATCCCACAAGAGAGAATCTGTGCAAATTTTAAAATTCTATCTTCAATAACTTGGAAGTCGTCTCAAAGCTAAGAGACTAGTTCGCGTAGAAACAGACAGTTTGACAGACGGACGGACAGATCGACATGCTTATATCGACTCAGGAGGTGATCCTGGTCGAGAATATGTATACTTTATGATGTCCAGGATGTCTCATTCACTGCGTTGCACACTTCTGACCGACATTTTAATACCCTCTGCAAGGGTATAAATATCTAATATAACACGTAGAGTCAAAGCCAAGACAAAATAAAAAAAAACGAGAATGGAAAGCTAACTTCGGACGGAGCCGAAGCTTATATACCCTTGCAGTTAAATAGCGGCTTCTATTAATTAAAGATATAGTAAGTATCGGATATAGTTAGCCGATCTTTACAAAAACATTCATAACAAGCTTAGATTCGTATAAAATGAATTTTAAAAGAAGTCCGACGCTTCTACGCCCAAAAACACGCAAGTTGGGGCATTTCCGATCGTTCAGTTATATGGCAGCTATAGGATATAGTCGGCCGATCCGTATGAAATTTTCCAAATCGGCCTAAATTCCCACAAAAGGGAATTTGTGCAAATTTCTATCTTCAAAAACGTGGAAGTTATAGCATTTCCGATCAATCATATAGCAGCTATAGAATATAGTCGGCCGATCCGTATGAAATTTTCCAGATCGGCCTAAATTCCCGTTATAGTCTATCTGTGCAAATTTCAAGTTTCTATCTTCAAAAACGTGGAAGTTACAGCATTTCCGATCAATCAGATATATGGCAGCTATAGGATATAGTCGGCCGATCCCGGCCGTTCCGACTTATATACTGCGTGCAAAGGAAAGAAGGGTGTGTGCAAAGTTTCAAGACGATAGCTCAAAAACTGAGAGACTAGTTTGCGTAGAAACAGAAAGACGGACAGACGGACATGCTTATATCGACTCAGGAGGTGATCCTGATCCAGAATATATATACTTTATGGGGTCCTGGATGTCTCCTTCACTGCGTTGCACACTTCTGACCAAAATTATAATACCCTCTGCAAGGGTATAAACATAGACCACTGAATCTTGTATTAAAATTTAATGGTTAATTCATGATCTTCAAAAAAATTCAGTTTTTAGTGATATGGATTTTATTGTAACTTTTACAGTTTTTATACCCTTGGAGAGGGTATTATAATTTTGGTCAGAAGTGTGCAACGCAGTGAAGGAGACATCCAGGACCCCATAAAGTATATATATTCTGGATCAGGATCACCTCCTGAGTCGATATAAGCATGTCCGTCTGTCCGTCTTTCTGTTTCTACGCAAACTAGTCTCTCAGTTTTTGAGCTATCGTCTTGAAACTTTGCACACACCCTTCTTTCCTTTGCACGCAGTATATAAGTCGGAACGGCTGGGATCGGCCGACTATATCCTATAGCTGCCATATATCTGATTGATCGGAAATGCTATAACTTCCATGTTATTGAAGATAGAAACTTAAAATTTGCACAGATTGACTATTAAGGGAATTTAGGCCGATCTGAAAAATTTCATACGGATCGGCCGACTATATCCTATAGCAACCATATAACTGAACGATCGGAAGTGCCACAACTTGCGTGTTTTTGGGCGTAGAAGCGTCGGACTTCTTTTCAAATTCATTTTATACGAATCTAAGCTTGTTATGAATGTTTTTGTAAAGATCGGCTTACTATATCCGATATTTACTATATCTTTAATCAATAGAAGCCGCTATTAAACTGCAAGGGTATATAAGCTTCGGCTTCGTCCGAAGTTAGCTTTCCATTCTCGTTTATCTTAATACAAGACGTTTAACAGTAAAAATAGTGTATTTTAATTTTTTAAACAAATTTTCATTAACAACTTTTCAATATTAATACCATCGAAATGTTTTAGCTCGCGCGACTACTGCTGTATGTGTACAGCTCACAACCGATCGAGGGGCGCTGCCTTTATCGTACGGCTCGAATGGCGGAATAGATCGAGGAATACACGAGGAAAATATATTTTTAAAAAGGTTATTGGTGAAAACGACACCCAGCACAGTCCTTCTGTTTAGTAACGATGGTAAGTTAATTAAGAGAAGTCTACTACGATAAGACGGGAGTTGGATTTTTTGCATTAACTCAATTTTTCCATGCCAGCTTCATTTAATCCATCATCACCATTTAAGCCCTATTTGAAGCAGGCCACTAAGTAGCAGCAATAAGTAACCATTGTAAATAGTGCTAAGTTCACAAATACACACACAATTCTAGAAACTATACATATGTATACACACACATAGAAAAACTTCAGCAGTAAGCCTAAACTATGTGAAGAGTTACTCTCATGTACGATCAGTTACTCTCAAGCGAGAGAAAAAACTATAAAAGGGAAAGCATTAGAAGAGCAAAAAAAACATTCAGTAAGCAAGCGTGGAACGTGAAAGTTGAAAAAGATTAAAAAGGTCAAAACGAACGTTTTCTTTATTAAAAGTCGGTCGCAATCTCAGAAGTTGGATAAGTAAAAACGAACAATCCAAAGACAAAAGTGAAAATAAATACAAACTGGGTAGGTGACATCACTTTAAACAAGAATGGAAAGCTAACTTCGGACGGAGCCGAAGCTTATATACCCTTGCAGTTTAATAGCGGCTTCTATTAATTAAAGATATAGTAAATATCGGATATAGTTAGCCGATCTTTACAAAAACATTCATAACAAGCTTAGATTCGTATAAAATGAATTTTAAAAGAAGTCCGACGCTTCTACGCCCAAAAACACGCAAGTTGTGGCACTTCCGATCGTTCAGTTATATGGCAGCTATAGGATATAGTCGGCCGATCCGTATGAAATTTTTCAGATCGGCTTAGATTTCTATAAAACGGAATCTGTGCAAATTTTAAGTTTCTATCTTCAATAACATGGAAGTTATAGCATTTCCGATCAATCAGATATATGGCAGCTATAGGATATAGTCGGCCGATCCCGGCCGTTCCGACTTATATACTGCGTGCAAAGGAAAGAAGGGTGTGTGCAAAGTTTCAAGACGATAGCTCAAAAACTGAGAGACTAGTTTGCGTAGAAACAGAAAGACGGACAGGCGGACCGAAGGACAGACGGACATGCTTATATCAACTCAGGAGGTGATCCTGATCCAGAATATAAATACTTTATGGGGTCCTGGATGTCTCCTTCACTGCGTTGCACACTTCTGACCAAAATTATAATACCCTCTGCAAGGGTATAAAAAGGCTCACGGTGATAAAAGGGATCACGGTGATCAAAGGGAACGAAGGCTGAATTGTTCTCCAGGATCGCAACTGCGCCAGCCGGCCTAGGACGTAGCGGACACGGAGCAAGGCCTGGAGGAGATTCTAAAAAGAAGAAAGAGGTAGCAGAAAATTCGAAACAACTTCGCATTTTTCCAAACGAAATGGCTGCAGCTCAGAAATTACTGCGGAAGAAATGAAAATTTCCTGGTGAAAATAGCAACGTGCCCAAAGCAAAAGTTCGACAAGGTTCGTCGGTATTTTTTATATAAACCCTGACCAGACAACTGTTTCAAAATGTCTTGTTTACTCAGACAGTGCAGCCTCATTTATTAAAATTAGTTCGTTTCCAGAGGAAATACCCCTAGAGAAGCAATTGTAGTCATTTTTTGATTTAAATGGAAATGCCTTAAAATGCTGTGGTAAAACGAAAAGATGTGCTTCGAAGAGTTAAGTAAATGTATTTTTTGAGTTAATTTTTGTCGCTGATGACTTGATGAGTTACGATGTTGTTTTGGGAAGGAATTTTTTGGAGGCATACAATATTATTATTGACTTTAATCCCTTAAATATAATTACTGCGGAGAGAATTGAAATCCAAAAGAGCAATGAACGTGCAAGTTCAGGTTCAAATGTGTTTAAGAGAAAAGAACATTGTCAAACTGTTAGACAAAAGATTAGCACATGAAAAGGAGTTACGTGAGAAAATACTTAGAGAAAGATTATTAGAAGAGACTTTAGTGGCAAAAAACCCGTTAGAAGAATAGTTTGAAGGTGAAAAATTATTAAAAAGTAAAATGTTAGATGATAAAGAAGCCAGAATACCAGAAGCGGTGGGAAATCAAATTACTAAGAAAAGAGCGTTTAGGTAAGGAATGGGTAGGTAAAAATAAATCGAAAGCAGAAGCGTTAGATTGGAAATTGGCATGTGGGAAACGAATTTTAATTTTCTGGACTTTTCTTTCTCAGCAGCTACCAAAAACCTATATACAGGTGTGCACTTGCGGCATATTTATAGATCGGTTATACAAACTAAATTTCGCTTTATCAAATTCCTTTTTCCTTTTTATCAAAAATGCATTTTTGATGTTTACACATTTTGTAAGAAATTAAAATTTAAACACAAATTTACTTCATCCAATTTTTTCGAATCTAAAACTATTAAGCCGTCTTTTCTTAACATTGCAGAGGTATTATAATTTTGGTCAGAAGTGTGCAACGCAGTGAAGGAGATATCTCCGACCTTTTGAAGTAAATATATTATATATTTTGAGTCGGCTCACCTCCTGAGTCAATATAAGCATATCCATCTGTACGACTGTCTGTCTCTTTTTACTCAAACTAGTCTCAGCTTTTGAGCTATCGACTTCAATTTTTTAAACTTCAAACAGTATATAAGTCGGAACGGCCGGGATTGGCCGAGTATATCTAAGCCACTCTGGATATACATATAAAGATAAAAAATCTGAACAAATTATACTTTTCGAAAATTATTTCCTATTATTAAATTTGGGTTGAGATTAGAGTTTCTGGGTACGTTTATACCGGACTGTGACCACTTTTTTCAACACTTTGGAATCCTAGAGCCCTTTCTTGTTATTATAAAAAAGAATTATAAAATAATAGAATTTTAATTACTTCAAATGAATTACATTCAAGTTTTTGGACCTACACATATAAAAATTAGTCTCCAATATGACTTTTGTCTGCTGTCAATTTTGCCACGCCCTTTTTGCCTTCGCAATAATTTATATTGTATGTACCCTGTGGATTAGGTTAGAAAGCACAAACACAAAGAAGTAATTCCAAAACTAAACTGAAAACAGAAAGGATCCCTCAATAAATTACAATCATCCCCCTATTGTGGCAAACTTCACAATAAGACTTTAAGTTATGAATTCAAAAGTGAAAACGCTAAACCATACTTTTAGAAATGCATCGAAATCAAGCGAAACTTTATTCCGAATCCTTTTCAAAGTTGAAATCTTATCTTCTTAGTATTCCTGTTTCTTAGAAACTTCTATATTCAAGAGTTGTTGTTGCTAATTTTAGAAAGAATTAAAAAAAAAAAATGAAAAATGAAATGAAATGAAAAATGAACAATGAAAAAATGTAATTTTAAGCAACATTTAATCGCTTTCTATTGCAGCAGATGACTTATCAGCTCTTATTTCTTCAGTGCCAGATAAAGCTGTCGCATGCCGAAAGTAGCCCATAAGAGATTTTATTTAGTAGCAATTATATTCTTTCGCACTCACCTGTGGAAATTCCTCGTATTTTTTCCAACACAATGTTTTTTTAACCGCATCTTTAAATTCTTGATTGGATATTTTTCCGTCCTGTAGTAAAGAAAAGAGAACTAAAGTCTTTTTATGCCTAATATTACAATTATAATTTAATATAAAATAATATTATATAAATTTAAAAAAGTTAAGATTGTTAAGAAAATTCAAAAAAAAAAAAATGCTTAGATTCGTATAAAATGGATTTTAAAAGAAGTCCGATGCTTCTACACCCAAAAACACGAAACTCGTGGCATTTCCGATGGTTCAGTTATATGGCAGCTATATGATGCAGTCGGCCAATCCGTATGAAATTTTCCAGATCGGCCTAAATTACCCTAATAGTGAATCTGTGCAAATTTCAATAACATCAAAGTTATAGCATTTCCGATCAATCAGTTATATGGCAGCTATAGGATATAGTCGGCCGATCCCGGCCGTTCCGACTTATATACTGCGTGCAAAGGAAAGAAGGGAGTGTGCTAAGTTTCAAGACGAAAGTTCAAAAACTGAGAGACTAGAGAGAGAGGTTTGCACAATGACTCAGCGCAATTCTTTAGCACACAGCCTGGTACTCCATCGCGACCTGGCGAAAGTACCGGTTTAACGTTTAAAAGTTCCGATAACAAAATACGCTCAGGGATAGATGGACCAAAAATAAGATTGGCTGAATGAATTTCATATATGTGGGGCTGATCAGATCAGCGAATTCTATCACCTACGCTATGAGATTTAACTGAGGTCATGGTTTCGATTGAAACCTCAAGCGTAGGATGATATGGATCTTCAGGGGAAAGGGTGATTCCATCTGGGTCAGACAAAAAACTTAAGTTAAGAAGCCGACCTAAAGGTTCTTGTGGGTGGTCTTAAAATCTCCTTTTCTTCGTTAACCTCTCTATTTTGCTAAGCTGTACATTTAGGATGGCATCAGAAATAGCCTTCACCGACCTTATAGAAAATCTCTGCAGATTCTTTAATACGTTGGCAGCACTTTTCTTCAAAAACGCCCTTTTGCTCTGTACAGATTGCTTCCAAGAAAATTAATATCTCAAAAAATTTAAGCGACGTTGCGTAGATTTGTTTTCCCCACAAAGATAAATTTAAAGTCAACCAGCAAGCTAAGCCTTGGCAACAAAGTACTGTTCTGCATAGTAATAAGAGTCCTTCAATTACTTATTGCATCTAAATATGTACGATAGAATTGTATGTATCTGATTCAAATATAATAAGAATGCAAAGAGCCCAACTTCGCGCAAGGAAAAAAATGCGCCTTGATACGAGGAATGCTGATTATGCAATCGACCTTCACATTTAAGTTCACATTACAATGCACTGAGGTTAATTTTACCGTTTAAGTGGCATAAATTCAATTTTTGAAGGTAGAGACATTTTTAAAGCTAATTTCTACGAAAAAAAAAAACATTTACTACAATTTCAAAATAATATTGTTTATTAAGGCTTTAACTAAGCAATGTTTGTTCTATATTGGCTTTTCTTAACGTGCTTTACAAGTTTTTTGTAAACTTATCTGATGGTCTCGGTGACTCATTTTGATTCCCTTGCAGATGGTATTATAATTTTGGTCAGAAGTGTGCACCGCAGTGAAGGAGACATCTAGGTCCCAATAAAGTATATATATTCTGGATCAGGATAATCTCCTGAGTCGATATAAGCATGTCCGTCGGTCCGTCTGTTTGTTTCTACGCGAACTAGTCACTCAGTTTTAAGCTACTGTCTTGAAACTTTGCACACACCCTTCTTTCCTTTGCACGCAGTGTATAAGTCGGAACGGCCGGGATCGGCCGACTATTCCTATAGCTGCCATATAACTGATTGATCGGAAATGTTATAACTCCCATGTTATTAAAGATAGAAACATGAAATTTTCACAGATTCTCTTTTGCGGCCGACTATTCCTATAGCTGCCATATAACTGAAGGATCGGAAATGCCGATCGTGTTTTTGGGTGTAGAAACGTCGAACTTCTTTTAAAATCCATTTTATACGAATCTAAGCTTGTTATGAATGTTTTTGTAAAGATCGGCTTACTGTATCCGATATTTACTAGAGACGCTATTTTACTGCTATTAAGCCGCTATTTAACTGCAAGGGTATATAAGCTTCGGCTCCGCCCGAAGTTAGCTTTCCATTCTCGTTAAAACTAAATAAGTTTATATAGGTAAGGCTATAATAACAAAATGATCCTATTAATATGATTAAGTTCGTGTTTTTCTCTCAAGTAAATTAACATATACTCAAAGTGGCGCGCTAATAAGGGAATTTGGTAGATTTATTAATATTTGCTAAATTTATAAATATTATTGCATTACATTAATTTACAAATTTCCAAATTCTGTTAAAAATATTGCCCTATAGAAAAAAATAAGTTAAGTTTGAGTTATTTTTAGATAATACAGGCTTCAGGCCCACACAAGCCCCATAGCGTCACCACTGGCAAATGCGATGACCAGACGAAAGCTGAAGAGGAGACATGCAGGAGACCTTTGAACCAGTAGGAATTAAAGAAAGATAATCCTACAGTAATTTCTATTGCAAGTAAAAATTGTCCTTATTCCGATGCTGTCAGGTTGCCATGCTATGTTTTTTTTACTTTCATGTTTGAAATGTTTTTTACTTCAAATTAATCGACGTAAAAAAAAACGAGAATAGAAAGCTAATTTTGGACAGAGCTGAAGCTTATAAGTTATCTTATAGTCGATTGCTCGGTAGTAAGTCTGCTCCAGATCCGGCCGATGATGAGGTTGCACCGGTAAGGTGCTTGATGAGTAGTAGCGGTTCAAGATGGGTGAGAATTGGCGGCCGGGCTGCTGGTCCCAGGTGGCCGCTGATGGTGTGCCACTGATATGGTGGTTGATGACGTGTAAAATAAAGTTTATGTCGAGAGGGTGACTGCCCTTAAGCTCAGTGGGCGAATACAAATATAAGACGTCAGTAAGACGGCGATAGCCGGAGTTAAGTTTACGGAGCTAAGTGCTCTTTATTCAAATGATTATAAAACAGAACTGAGGAACTTAGCAGTACGGTGCTTAGTCGGCGGGCCGACCGCATGACAGTGGGAAATGCTGACGATCGCAAAATGAGCATAACTCACCATACCGGGAACCAATGGAATTCAGGCACGGCCCCCAAAGGCGGGTATGTTGAGTCGGCATCTAGAAGGACTAGGGTGATCCAAGAATCACCCAAGATTTCTACCGACTGTTTGTTACCCCTGAGAAGTGTTAACTTATATACTCTTGCAGGTACTTAGCGGCTTCTATTGCTTAAAGATATAGCAAATATAGGATATAGTTAGCCGATCCTTACAAAGGAAGAGAAGGTTGTGTGCAATGATTGAAGTCGGTAACTCCGAAACTGAAAGAGTAGTTTTCGTAGAAAAGACAGACGAACAATCAGACATGTTTATATCGACTCAGCAGCAATCCTGCACCAGCCTAACAAATATTAAATTCAATCAGCCAATCTTATTATCAGCCAATTATTATTATTAGTGGACCACTCGCCACTCTTTTTCTTTTATGTTCTAAACCGAAATATTCACAGCGCCCCAACTGTGTGCTGAAACCTCCTTCAATGTTTTATCACAGCTAACTTTGATATTTATTAATTATATTATGATATTAAATATGTGGAGGAAACATTCTAGAATTTCTTTGAATAACAAATAGATGTCAAATATTGAGGCCCTAAAGTGCAAGCAATAGTAAAGCTTTTAAATAAAAATAATTGCTCTGAAACAGGAACACCTTGGCATATAAATTATTTCTCTATGCCAGTAAAGGTTTACTAGGCGTCCATCTATAACCAATAAGCTGCTTTTATAATTGTTCGCCGAAATAGAGAGGAGCATTTTTGAACCAAAAGGTATAGTCACGACCTCGAATTGAACAAATACGATGTGCTTATATAAGTTGCGTTTATCTGCCACTAAATAGCAATTTTTCAATTTGGTACAGTCGTTCAAGGTATTAAAAAAATTGAAATAAAAAAATAAATAAAAGTCTTGTAACAAGTCTATAACTTCATCCCAGCCAAGCCTCCCCTACATGCCAAATGTGCCGGTTTCGCGGCCCCAGTGTCATACGGAGGGTTCCGGAGCTCTGGCTTGCACTCTTGTTGCAGTGACTGCGTGCTGTGCAGAGCGAGGGAGCGTTCATGCGGCGCACAAGAAACGAATTTAATAAATTGAAAGCTGGTTTTCGTAAAATCAGCGATAAATTCAATGCGTTTGATTTTCAATTTAGAAGCCTACAGCTACTAATTGAGTCTCCGAAGCGGAAAAAATCCACCCTAGCGGAGCCGTGTCCTCCAGCTAAACCTCTGCCCGCACTGCCGACCATCTCTCAACCCCTGATCACCCTGACAACTTCAAGAGTCAGGACTGATAAAAAGTCAGATTCTGAATGCCTCAGTGATCGTGAGCAACTTTCTGACTTGTCCCCAACTTTCTGACTTGCTGTAAAACCCACGGGGAACATTGGGTCCAGACCCCCGGTACCGACTGGTATCGCAGTTCTACAAGATGCGAGACCAAAGCCCCTAAGGGTTGTTTCATTAACGAAACAAATATTTGTTTCACGGCTTGCCCCTGATACCTCAGAAATCGATATCTCGGCTCATATAAAACCCAAAACAAAAGCCGAAATTAAGGTGGAGGACATCTCTAAATTAATATTTGCACTCTCAAGGCGCACATCATCCTTCAAGATATGTGTGATTTTGTCGATGTTTAGGACGGTGTGTTCGCCTGGCTTCTGGCCAGAGTACATATTTGTTTAAGAACATCAGCCGAAAAATGTAAAAAAATAAATACCAAGCCTGTGGGAGTCAAGCTCCCCAAAGCTACACCAACTGACCAGCCTACTTCTTCCTTAAAAAACTAACAAACTCCATTACTCTTACCTATCAGAATACTGGGGCCTTCGCAGTAAGTTCCCTACTCTATACTCTGATAGTTTTTCCTTTGCATCTCAGGTTATTGTCTTCAGTGAAACCTGGTTAAAGCCGGAGATCCTTGGCTCCGAAGTTTTCCCAGATAGGTACACCACTTTTAGACGCGACCGACCTCTCCAAAGAGGCGGAGGAGTACTAATCTCAGTAGACTCCTCTTTACCTTCTGAAGAGGTCAAGTTGAGGGAGTTTGGTAACTTAGAATTTCTTTGCGTTAAGCTCACTTTGTCCGATCAATCGCTGTTTACTACCTGTTTTTATATACATCCGAACCGCCTACTTACTGGCATAATTTGTCTGCTGGGATTCTGGGTGACTTAATAATGTTTCAGCCTTACCTATTTTTGTATGTGATCCAGCACCTTTTCCAGTTCCATGCATTTGGTGACCCCCGAAGAATTATATGATCCTACGCTTCAGATTTTAGCCAAAACCATTTCCTCAGATAAATAGCATAGCTGACAGAGTTCGCAGTTTTTGTAAGGTTTTCAAAAGCTCAATAACTAAATCCTTCTTTCCTTTGATTTGTTTGATCTTTTGCCGAAACATTCTCTTTGTTAGACAATATAGACAATTTTAACATCGGATCTTTTCTTTCATTGTACAAACCTATTAAAAGCTATTTACTTCGTCTCTGGAAACTACTACTACTTTAATAACTACTTTAAAATACTTACGTACGCAAATGACCTTAAGCTTTGTCTTTGTACGAATACAAACGAATAATCCGACTTGGATAAGTATCAACTTAGGTGTTCTACAAATAACTGAAGTTTATGAAGTTTAAGCCTCAAGGCTTTGATCAAAGGAACAACATTTTTCTCTAAAAGACTTTCCTAAACAGATTGCCGAATGCAGCCAAATCATTAGAAAGGTCCACAACCATTTAGTATGACATAAAAATAAGGAAGTAAATGTTGTTTTGCTAATGAAATTATTTAATGACAATTCAAATCAATTAAACTCTTTTCCTCAAAAATTATGTTGATCGAATAAGTCATACACGAATTTTTTTACTCACTCATAAAGTTTCCTCTCCTCTTAATTCTTTTTGAGAGTTGTGCATCCTTTTTTAGCCACCTATGCAAACCTATATTATATTATATATAGAAAAACTTTTTTTTACAATATCCCTTTATAGATGGTAGCATCTAGCATTAGCCGGCGCCCCCTCCATCCGTAAGCCTGGGCAAAAGGGAAACCAATGTTTTCTTTTTTAAGTCTTGATTCCAGGTTTTATACAACAAAAATAAAAAGCTCACTTCGTGCGGAGCCGTAATTTATAACCACTCAAATCCTCTTAAGAAAGGTTCTGAGCAAATTTTTAGAGTCTATTCTTAAAGACATGGAAGTTATTTCATTTTTGATCGTTTAGTTATATGACAGCCTATTATGCAGTATTATTATATATACTGCAAAATTTGAAGTCGATAGTTCACTAAGAGACTAGTTTTCATACAAACATATATAGAAAATATGCAGAAAAATGTACTTCATGTGGTCGAGTAACAAGAATTGTAGATTATCAATACATATACCCTTCAGTACAAAAAAAATCGATAGGAAAAAGGGGGATAGAAAGGGATACATTAAAAAAAATGTGAGAGGAAAAATCGAAAACTTCAATAGAATAAAACAAAGTCTGTCTGCGGTAGACATATAAAAAATAGAGAAAGTAATAAAAAAGTAAAAAGCTCTGAGAGGAAGTGTTGAAGGGAAGTCATATTGGGGAAATCATAATTTGACATTTGTCACATTTCGTTTGCGGTGGTGATTATATGGCACGAACGAAGAAGCATTTATTCGCAGAGTATAGAGTGCATGTTTTCCGCCGAGAAAACCCTTATTTTGTTTTGTTCAATAACAAGATTGTACAAATATTGTGTAATTTTGAATTGATTCTGAAAGTCAATGTTAGGACCTGTGACAGCTTAATAAATCGGTTCTTTAAGTGTAGTTGCTCCCAGCTCCTAGTTCCGCCTACGCCTGCCCACAGAGCCGTGTATTGGTGTGCGATCCCCGCCTTTTAGTTCGCCGGGGCGCCCTAATGCATCGGGCCTTATCGGGTTTGGGCATTGGGTAGGTACAACTTCACTTGATCTTATAGATTCACACCGTTCGGTCGTGCAGCTGCGGTTCCGTCCCGCAGTACCGTTGGTTGTACCGTCCGCTCTTTCCCGTTGATTCGCGAGCCGCCGCTACTGTGATTTACTTGTTGATTACGAATAAACATTGGATTAAATTGATTAACTTGATACCCGCTACCAAAAACGCTTGGTAGCAACATCTCGTAAAGTGCTGTGCGCCTTTACATTTGTCGGTTCCGTTTTAGCCTCTCGTCTCGCGGTTCCGTTAAGTACATTTTCATGCCATTGATTCAGGAGCTGAAGATAACATTTCTGAACCTGCTCGAAGGGAGATTCTGCTACGGAAGAAGGCTGAAGTTGCCTACCATGAGCTTTCGCTTCTCCTTAATCTTGTGGAAAAGCTGGACCGCAGGAACGAGATGACAAAATCATTGTGGGCCACATTGGTGCAGCCCGTAATTGGTAAATTCTCGACGCTCCATCACGAAATGAAGAACTTGAATGGTGGCGAAATCGGCATCGCATGTCGATAAAATATTGCGAGTTGGCCAACGTGGTGCATTCTCATTTTCCTGGCGAGCACCTTGATCTTTCGGCTGCCGTTTCTGCATACACTGCCACTCTGCCACATCATGTCTTGTTCCGTTAGATGCCGCCCGTCAAGTTGTTTGCGATGGTTTGCCTGGAGTTGCTGTTCATTCTTCTGTATCGAATTTGTGCATTGCTTTGCCGGCAATTATTCTGCCAGCGCCAACTTCTGCCTCTGTCGTAAGGGCCCCCTGTCAACCGTTGTAGCTGATCCGGCTCCTGATCCTCATCACATGAGCGGGAACTTTCTTCAGCACGCCCATCGTTTGAATGAGCCTTGCATTATTCAACAATCGTCTCCGGCTCAAATGCTCATGTGCTGGTGCCCTTTCATCGTGCCAAGAAGATGCAGACGAAACCCCGAAATTGGACCCTTGCGCTAAATGGAAGCGACCGATTGCAATCGATTCCATGACCCAGAAGAATGGTGGAAGATGTTGCGTCCTTATGCCTCGGGCCTTATCGGGTTTGGCCATTGCGTAGTTGGAACTTCACTTGATCTTATCGATTCGCACCGTTCTGTCGTGCAGATGCGGTTCCGTCCCGCAGTGCCGTTGTTTTAAACCGTTCGCTCTTCCCTGCTGATCCGCGAGCCACCGCTACTGTGATTGACTTCCTGATTACGAATAAATATTGGATTAAATTGATTAACTTGACTTTTGATTCCTGCTACCAAAAACGCTTGGTAGCGAAACAGTCAAAATAATGTGTAAACTCTTCTTAAAGTCATTTTAATTTTTTAATGAGTATCCAGAAAATTATTGAATGAATTGAGTATACTCAATATATTTCGAAGCTGAAGTCAATATATTACAAAATACATTTTTTGTTAAGGATTCCTGTAAAGGTTTGATGAATTGATTGTAAGAAAATAAGGCAAATCGTAACAAATTTCGCAGTAAAAATATCTTAAAGTAGCGTCTGTCCGAAGAAAATTATAGAAATAAAAAGAAATAAATTATTCTGTTTAGCTAAAATATCCCTTATCAATCTACATTCGTGTAAATGTAGCATAAAAATAAGAATGTTAAACTAAACATTCTACATACTACAGGTTATGAATCTGTATAGTTAGACAGCACTTGAGCTTAACTCAGAATATCATCTAAACGCCATCTATCAGACGTAACTAAAACTAACGTACAGACTCTTGAGTATTTGACAAAGCGACTACAGCACGATCTACCAGATCCTATGTGAGATAAGCTAAAATCAACAATTTTAAATAAATAATTTGACTAAATAAACAATATTTAGTTGACCGTATTGTAAATCTAAACCTAAACCACAAATTTCATCAAAATGACTCACAGACGTACAGAAAACTTATATATATAAAGATTTTGATTTGCATTGATTAAAATTAATGCATAAATGAATGCATGAATGAATGAATGAATTTGATTAGGGTTATTAATATATATATCTCTTCTATATGTATAAATTTTCTTTTTAAATCGTATATCTTACTTAAAATTTTTGTTGAAAGCTTTAAATTTTAATTTTAATTAAAAATAGTTTAAAATGCACTCCATTTTTTAAGCGCTTACCTTATCATCATCAGCAATAGCAGAAATTTCCTCCCATAGGTTTTTCATTAATTTCTTGTATTCATCTAATCGACTAGCGCTGCAATCTCCTTTTCCTTCAACAACACAGGCTCTTACTGCCATACAAAGAAAGTCATTTTGGTCCAAGAACCCGTTGTTGTCAATATCTACAAATTAATGAAAAATTGTTGAATTGATAAAAAACTATTTGACGCAGTGACTTAAGAGATAGGATAAATTAGATCATTATATATAGTCGCAATTTTGTTTTATTGTAAATTTTTTGTCTATTGACTGTTACAATTATCTGTTAATTCCAAAAGATTCTAACAGATGTCGACACTTTTAACTGGGTTGACTAAGTGATCAGTAAAATGCCACCTAAAAAATCTGATCTCAACAACGCTAGCAGCAGAGCGACACGACGCAAACTTGTTGAAAGAGCTCTTCTGCTGCCAAAACAAGTAAATACAAGAAATGACTTCATTTGGGGCAACTATAATTTGTGATCTTGCGCATCACTGGGCGATAAGCTCCCTCTTTATCTAATCTTCCTATCCCGTTCTGGTTATCACCGCTAAAGCTCAGCACTTGCTGTACAAGAAAGGTCTAGTGTGCGTGGCCGGCATTGGTTCCCCGGCCGCCGCTATGGAAAGGCTTGACAGCTTTTGGATTGTTGGTTGCTTTTGGAAGTTTTTTATTTAAAAGCCTAGGAAGAAAAAAAATGTTAATAGAAAACCATTGAGGACAAAATTTTAGTTTATTTTTATTTTTACTGAACAGGGGATCCACAATTAGTATACTTAACACTAATAAAGTGAATAAAAATTTGTACAAAGTAATTGAAAAATATTCAAAAATATTTCATACTATTAATACGATAAAAAAAAAATAATAAATAACACGGATTTTAAGTAGTCTGCGCTATTAACAACAAGATGCGCAACAAGACTACAATTTTTCCCAGCCAAGCCTCCCCTGTAGGCTGTGTGCCAACATGTGCCGGTTTAACGACTTCTGTGTCGGACGGAGGGTTCCGGAGCTCTGGCTTGCACTCTTGTTGCAGTGACTGTCGAGCCGTGCAGAGCGATATAAGAGCGTTCATGCGGCACACAACTAACGAATTTAATGAATTGAAAGCTGGTTTTCGTAAAATCAGCGATCAATTCACTTATTGAGTCTCCAAAGCGCAAAAAATGCACCCTAGCTGAGCCATGTGCACCAGCTAATCCTCTGCCCGCACTGGCGACCATCACCCAGCCCTTGATCACTCCAAGAGCCAGGACTAATACAAATTCAGTGATCATTTGGAACTTTCTGATTTGTCCCCCTTGGCATCACCCCGTTGCTGCATACCCCAGTAGATCCCACGCTGAACATTGGGTCCGGACCCCCGGTCTTACCAGCTGCAATACCTAAGCCCCTAAATGTTTTTCCATGAACGAAACAAATATTTGTTTCACGGCATGCCCCTGATACCTCAGGGATCGATATCTCGGCTTGTATCAATGCCAAATCAAAAGCCATAATTAAGGTGAAGGACAGCACTAAATTTAAATTTGCCCTCTTGAGGCGTACATCATCCTTCAAGATATGTGTGCCTTTGTCGATGTTTGAGACGGTGTGTATGCCAGGCTTCTAGCCAGAGTATATATTCTTTCAAGAACATTAGCCGAGAAATGTAAAAAAAAAGAATACCAAGCCTGTGGGAGTCAAGCTCCTCAAAGCTAGACCAGCTGACCTATAGGAATACTAGGGGCCTACGAAGTAGCTCCCTAGGCTATACTCTGATATGTTTTCCTTTGCATCTCAGGTTATTGTCTTAAAGCCGAAGATCCTTAGCTCCGAAGTTTTCCCAAATAGGTACACCGCTTTTAGACGCGATCGACCTCTCCAAAGAGGCGGAGGAGTACTAATCTCCTCTTTCCCCCCTGACCCGGTCAAGTTGCAAGAGTTCGGTAGGTCACTTTGTCTGATCAATCGCTGTTTATTACCTGCTCTTAAATACCGCCTTTATCAGAACCGCCTACGTACTGGCATCATTTGTCTGCTGTTCAGTCGGTTTTCAATCTTATGTCCGATAGCGACCAGCTCGTGGTTCTGAGTGACTTCAACATACCAGAACTCACTTCGTTAAACATCGATAACATTACAGCTTTATCACTTTATCACACACCATGATTTTACTTATGTTTTATGTTTACTTATGTTTTGTGTCTGATTCAGATAGAATCACCCTTTCCTTTTTTGACCCCCGAAGATCTATATCATCCTACGCTTAAGGTTTCAATCGAAACCATTGTCTTAGTTAAATCTCATAGAGTATGTGAAAGAATTCACTGCTTTCGTAAGGCTGACATTTTTCATTCCTTTGATTGGTATGCAATGATATAAATATCGCCTATATATAAATAGTATTTTTGTAGGAGTTTGAATAGTGTTATTTACTCTTGTGTCGAAGTATGTGTGGAAGTTTCGTCCGTTAAAGACAATCCCCCTTGGTTTACAAGGCGCCTAATTAATCTCAAACACATTAAAAATATACTTTTAAACAAATTTAAAAGAACGTGCTGCAATTTAACTTTTTCAAGGTACTTAGTAGCTCGGTCGAACTTCACCGTGCACAACGCTGAAATTATAGAGATTATATTCACCGTTGTCGGGTTCAGTTTACTCAGGGTCCGAAACAGTTTTGTAAACACAAAGCGGAAACAGGTATCTTCTCCTCCCTTGCTCTCGTTTGAAATTTCTTCTGCGAATAGGGATCAGACCATTGCAGATCTTTTCGAACATTTTTTCAAACAACGTTTTCACCTTGTACTATTTCTGATTAGCCCTACATATATGAAATTTATTCACCCAATCTTATTTTTGGTCCATCTATCTGCGAGCGCAGTTCGTTATCGGATCTTTTAAACGTTAAACAGGTACTTTCACCAGGTCGCGATGGAGTTCCAGGCTCTGTGCTAAAGAATTGCGCCGAGTCATTATGCAAACCTCTTTCAAAATTTTTCACTTTATCCCTGGAAATGTCGATATTTCATCATTTTTTTATCATTTTTATTTTATAAAAATGTATTCCTTCCACATATAAAATTATAACTCCCCTGCATAAAAAAAGGGAAAAGATCGGATGCTACCAATTATAGAGGCATCTCTAATTTGTCAGCAATTCCCAAGCTATTTGAAAAAATTTTTACTCCTCATTTGTAACACCTCTGTAGCTCATTCATTTCTCCATGCCAGCATTGTTTTATTAGGCGTCGCTCCACAACCACCAACTTGTTGGAGCAGACTTCATTTGGTATTCAAAAACGGCTTTCAAACAGATGTCATTTACACTGACTTTAGTAAAGCACTTGACTCCTTTTGAGAAAACTCGATTAAATTTACCGAACAAATATCGGCAAAGCACACCTTTGGCTTTATCAAAAGATAGTCAAAGGAATTCAACGACCCTTATGTAACTAAAACTCTAAATATATGTCTTTAGTTCGTCCGATTCTTGGGTATGCTTCATGTGTCTGGAGTCTCCAATATGGGGTTCATCAAGACCGCATTGAAATCAAGACAATTTTAAAATTTTTTTTAAGAAGCCATTCCCATTGACCCTCCGCCGCTGTTAAATAACCCCGAATAAAGTGTTGAAGTAAGATTGTAGCTCAATAAAGACTATAAGAGTATAATCAATTAAATATTTCATACTATTAATACGAAAATAAAAACCGAGACTAAGTACAAAGGACATTCCAATATCCCGAAAATAGGCGTGCCAACCATTTTGGCTTACCCCTGGACAAATCATATGATTTTCTTTTGGGTATGGATTTCATCAAAATAAATGTTAAAAATATAAATAACGTAAACAAAAAAATTAAACTAACAAATGATGTTGAAATTCCATTCCCCTCAAAATTCCCAGACAAGATATGCGTGGTTTTTTCTACACATTTTCAAATATTTTTTTTTCATTCATGAAACAACATACAGCATTTTTAGGACACGTCCTAAGCAAAGATAAAATACAACCAAATCAAAAAAAAAAAACAAATAGTTAAATATATTTTAAGCTATACCAACCCCGAAAACAGAAAAATAACCTAAAGGTTTATTAGGAATGACAAGATTCTACAGAAAATTCATTAAAGACTACTCAAAAATTGCCCATGGTTAAGTATGTACAAAAAGGTAATAAAATTTCCAGAGTATATTGATAAATTTGAAAATATTTAAATTCACAGAATTTGATAAACCATTTAAAGTGACAACAGATGCTAGCGATTTTGCTATTGGGGCGGTTTTGTCACAACAGCCAGTACCATTTGTGTCAAGAACTTTTAATAAATATGAACAACAATTCAGCGCAACAGTCAAAGATTTTTTTGCCATTGTTTTTTGCCTTCAAAGCCTTTGGTGTGTACCGGTCCAATTGCGAACGTCGTTTGGCAGCAGGTTCAAACATGGTTACTATCTATACAGGCTCTAGCCTGTTGCTGCCTTGCTCACTTCCGCCTTGCCTTGGCTGCTATTCCATCCACCTTGATGCCGGCTAATAATCCTGGTGTAGGTCCGCCCTCTTGTGATTGCTGATCCGGCTGGTTCAGTCCCTGGCCCTGTTACTGTTGCTGCTCCGACTAAATTGAATATCGTTCTCTCTGCCGAATCTTGTCTTGTCTTGTTCCTGCTGCTGCTGATAAATCGCCAGTTTTCACATATGCTGCCACCTAACCTTTCCCGAGGATGCGCTCCAAAAGCTTTCGACTGGTCCATCCAAGATGTCGGCACCGGTCCGAGTCGCTAATCGTGCGAGAAAGAGGAAGAGTATGTGGATGACTGAGCTGTTTCTAATTTATCTGTCTTTCATCCTTAGCATAATGATTTGGGCTCCTTTCTGCGGGGCTTCAGTCTGATGTCGGAGGGATTCGAACCCCACATGCGCGACCAGGAAAGATGGACCCTAGTAGTCGTCATTTGCTCTTGGTTGAAGATCCTGGTGACCAATTCTTGCAGAACCAACACCTCCTCAGAGGATCGATACATGGTCATCCGAGATTAGGCGGATCGTATTTCTGGATGGATTTGACCGCCCTTGTTGCTGAACATGGCCCCTGGAATGGCAAATGGAATACTGCTGCTCCCCAATCCCACTATTTGTTGTTGATAGCTGGACTTCCAACGGGAGAAGTATTATATGTTGGGACTTGTGACTGCAGCAGACTTTTCCCACATTTGTAAATAGTAAATTATTGTTTATGATAGCGGCGGTGACCGTCAATAGGTGCGGATCACTGGGCGGTAAGCTCCCTGTAGAATTGATGATTGGAATCTGGGAAACTGCTAGCTACTAAAACTCTGGTAGCTCAACAATGCCAATGCCTCATGATAATCCGAAATTTCTTCAAATATATTTTATGGGCAATTGTAAAGAGTGCGTAACGACTCGGTGCCAGTATAATTTGATTGAACAAACAAAAGAAAGAGCAATTGTGATATTACTGGAATCATTTTTTAGAAAATCAGAATCAACTACTTCAAATAAGCAGAAGAGTTTCGACACGATTGCAAAATGACAACTATCAAATCGTCATAAAAGCTGATAAGGTACTAATACATTGAATACTTCAATGTAATGTAACAATTACTTTTGCCACAACAACGCATGGCCGGGACTGGTAGTTATAATATATTTTTTTTTCGTTTAAAGAAAAGGTTTATGTTTGAGTTTTTAAAAGTTTATTTACTATAAATTTTTCAACGGCGTAAGATAAGCGATATAGCGCAAGCAGTGTTCGGCTAAACGTGACCAGAGAAGGGACCCAAACGGCCTATGCAGGGCCGATCAACTGGTTGGGTATTGGAAAGAAGCTGAGTTTAAATACATTATTGGCGGCTGCAAGACCCAACATCTTGCAGTTTAATTAAGAGTTTTATTGTTAAAAAATATAGAAAAAAACGATTAAAGTGGCAGGTGGAAATTTAAGAATCAGTTTGTTTTAATAGAAAATCATGTTTTTTCATATTTCTGTTCGATTATACAACCAAAGGGAAAATGTTGCATTAACGATGGTTCAGTTATATGGCAGTTATATTGAGTTTATATTATATTAACAACAATGGAAAGCTAACTTCGGATGGAGTCAATCTTTATATATCCTCAAGGAAATATCGAATATAGTTGACCGACTTTACGAAAACATTCATAATAATTTTAGTTTTAGTTTGTCCGTTCTGTGTGAATTTAATCTTTTGCCCATACTTGTGATCAAACCGGCGTTTGATAAATACAAATTTCGAATTTATAAACTCTTTAAAAAAATTGTACAATTTCCATCTTGCTCACGCGTGTGTAGTGATATGTTTGGTGATAAATTAATATTTATTAATTTAAATCCAAGCATAAGCAAGCACTCTGCTTGGCTATACTATTTGTTGATGCTCTTTTTTTCTATTCCCTTTTAGTTCCTTATCACTAAGACTAACCCAAGTCTAACTCTGATGTATACCAAACTACTAAACCGTTTTCTTGTTCTTCTTTTAATATTTGGCCCATTTGTAAAGAAAAAAAATTATTAGACAAAACAAAATTTAATGTTATCTGTGCCTATACGTTTTGCTACAACACTATAACTTCGTCCTAGCTTCCCCTATTTTCTTCTCAGGCCTCAGTGTCGGACGGAGTGTCCCGGAATTCTGGCCTACATTTTTGTTGCAGTGATTGTTGTACCGTGCAGAGCGAGATGAGAGCGTTCATGGGAACGGCCCGGCCACCAGCACCGACTGGTATCGCAGTTTTCAAAGATGCAAAATCAAAGCCCCTTAAGGTGGTTCCACCAACGAAACAAATACCTCAGAGATTGATATCTCGGCCCATATCAAAAGCAGTAATGAGGATGCAGGACATCACTTAATTTAAATTTGCCCTCTCAGGGCGCACATCATCCTTCAAGATACGTGTGTCTTTGTCGATATCTGAGACGGTGTATTCGCCTGGCTTCTGAACAGAGTACATATTCGTTCAAAAACATTAGCCGAGAAATGTATAAAAAAAAGAATTCCAAGCCTGTGGGAGTCAAGCTCCCCAAAGCTAGGCCAGCTGATGATACCGCTTCTTCCTTAAAAAACTAATAAATTCCCTTACTCTTACCTATCAGAATACTAGGGGCCTACTTAGTAGGCTCCCTAAGCTATACTCTGATAGCTTTTCCTTTGCATCTCACTTGTCTTATGTGCTTTTCTTTTGCATCTCACTTGTCTTATGTGAAACCCTCTTTTAAGTCGGACATCATTTCCCAGATAGGTACACCACTTTTAGACGCGACCGACTTCTCCAAAGAGGCGGAGGAGTAATAATCTCGGTAGACTCCTCTTTCTCTTCTGAAGATGCCAAGTTGCAAGATGTAAATCTAAATAAAGCAGCAAGATGATGTAAATATCGCCTATAGTATTTTTATAGGAGTTTGAATAATTTTTTAACTGTTGTGTGACGTGGACATATCCGTCCGTTAAAGACAATCCCCCTTGGCTTACAAGGCGCCTAGTTATATTAATTATAATATTAATTAATTAATTATATTAATTATAATTATATTAATTATATTATAAATTATAATATTAAATATAATATTATCTTAAATATATTAAAAGTATACTTAGTAGCTCGGCCGAGCTTAATCGTACATAACGCCGAATGTTATAGAGATTACATTCACCGTTGTCGGGTTCAGTTTACTCAGGATCCGAAGCAGATTTATAATTTCGCTCTCTTTTGAAAATTCTTCTGCGAATACGAATCGGGCCATTGCAGATCTATTCGAAAATTTTTTCAAACAACGTTTTCACTTTGTACTATTTCTCATCAGCACTACATATATAAAATTCACAAATTTAGCCAATCTTATTTTTGGTCCATCTATTTTTGAGCGCAGTTTGTTATCGGATCTTTTTAAGGTTAATTCGGTACCTTCACCAGGTCCCAATGGAGTACCAGGGTGTGTGCTAAAGAATTGCCCCGAGTAATAACAATAGTGCAAATCTTTTTAAAATCTGTTTAATTTATCTCCGGAAACGTCGATATTCCCATTGTGCAAGGAAGCCTTTTAAATTCCTCTGCATAAGAAATGGAAAAAAAACTGATGCTACCAATAAATTGTCACCAATTCCAAAGCTTTATGAAAAAAATATTACTTCTCATCTACGACACCTTAGCAGCTTAATCATTTATCCATGCCAGCATGGGTTTATTAGGCGTCGCTCCGCCACCACAAACTTGTAAATTTGTGATTGATGGCTTCCAAAATGACCCTCTAACAGATGTCGTCTACACTGACTTTAGTAAAGCATTTGACCCTGTATCTCTCTGTATCTCTCTCCGTTTGAGAAAACTAGATCTTTTAGGATTTCCTGTTGACCTTCTTACGTCGATTTCCAGCTACCTTTCTGGAAGAACCCAACGCATCCTTTTTAAAGATATATTCTCCTACCGAGTCCGAGCTACATCTGGAGTCCTTCAAGGAAGCCATCTCGAGCCTTTACTTTTTACCATTTTCATAAATGACTTGCCGTTTTCTTTACAGAACTCTCGTGTACTTATGTACGCAGATGACGTTAAGCTGTGTCTTCAGTATAAATCTTCCTCTGCCCAATACAAACTTCAGTCCGATCTGGACAAGTTCCACAATTGTTGTTCTGCAAATTACTTAAAAGTTATTGGGTCAAAGTGCAAACCTATGTCATTTTATCGCTTAGGCCCTATTCGGGCTACTTATTTTCTCTATGCGACTGCCCCAGAACTCCGTTTAACGACCTTGGTGTCCCATTAAAGTTCAGGCTAAATTTACCGTCCATATATCGGCATTGGTTAACAAATCCCGCGGTGGAGTTCGACGAAAAATTATTATTTTTACTTTACGTTAGCATCACAAAAAAGTACGGATTCCCGTGCGGGTTCCACAGGCTTTTGGTATAAGTTTAAAAAATGTTGTTCCTGTGACACAATTGGGGACGGCCGTACGCTCGGCCAGCGTATAAAGTTCAACAGGGTCGAATCCAAGTAGAAAATCTATTTTTTAGTTCATTTTTATACCCTTGCAGAGGGTATTATAATTTTGGTCAGAAGTGTGCAACGCAGTGAAGGAGACATCCAGGACCCCATAAAGTCTATATATTCTGGATCAGGATCACCTCCTGAGTCGATATAAGCATGTCCGTCTGTCCGTCTGTCTGTTTCTACGCAAACTAGTCTCTCAGTTTTTGAGCACACACCCTTCTCTTCTTTGCACGCAGTATATAAGTCGGAACGGCCGGGATCGGCCGATATAGTATAGCTGCCATATAACTGATTGATCGGAAATGCCACAACTTTCGTGTTTTTGGGCGTAGAAGCGTCGGACTTCTTTTAAAATCCATTTTATACGAATCTAAGCTTGTTAAGAATGTTTTTGTAAAGATCGGCTAACTATATCCGATATTTACTATATCTTTAATCAATAGAAGCCGGTATTTAACTGCAAGGGTAATATAAGCTTCGGCTCTATCCGAAGTTAGCTTTCCATTCTCGTATTTTATTTGTTTTATTATTATTAATATTCTTATTTTTTCATCATTACTGAAATTATTGTTGTCATTTATTTGCCGGACATAATTCGTAACTTTGGTTCCTTAACACTTGCCTTTCTAATCCCCAAGCGCAATGTTTCCAAATTTATACGAGAAGCAAAAAATCCAATACAATTTTGTGTTCCCTACAATAGTTTTAAAAATAAAGATGATTGGACTTTACGTAAACTTCTGATACTTTTGATTTTAAGCCCATACCTTTCGGATTATCCTTAATAATCCTAGCAAAAATACTAATGTGATTTGACGAAGCGCCCATAAAATATTGGGATAGAACTAGCAGACTTCCAAAATCAGTATCACTAAAATAATTTTTATAAAATAAAAATATTTTACTTGGAGCTGATAGGGTTTCATCCTGTTTTCTTAATTCTTTTTCACACTCCTTTGAGGCTACGTAGCCAATAAAGTATCTTACTGATACTTTATATTAAAATTTTAAATTAAAATTGGCTGAATCAAATAGTCAGTATCATAATCTTTATCAGTTTATATATTTGTATCGCATTTATGGATCATTCCTTCATCTCCGTTACTGGGTGACATTTAATGGCATGCGAGATCGAGAAGCTCGCTTGATTCACAATTTGCGAAAGAGCTGTACCTTATGATTTTAAAGGACATTATTTATGCGATTGTCGCATTTAGCTCCGCCCTAGAAGTGTTGTGATTATTACCACCATTCTGTCTGAGCACCGCAATAGTATTTTCTAAGCTATCTTGGTTAAATGACCTTGTCATTATTAAAAATTGAGTTTTATTTTCAAAAAGTTTACTGGCGAGCATCACTATTGAATTGAGGCTCATCTCAATGCCGTTTAAAAATAAACATTTGTCTCGTTTTTCAAAATGAACATCTATTATTATTATTATTATGTACGCTTGAAAATATTTGATAAGCTCAAAGAAATCACTATTAATTTGTAGCGCCGACCTGTATTTATTTTACCCATATAAACTCCCACTATCCATGCAATCCAAAATTTTGTGTACCTTTTTATGAAAGATGCGTAAATATGGATACCTCATTTGTGACGGACTCAAATTTTAACGTATCGCATATGTTTTTAATTGCAGATTGGACTTTTTAATTTTATAATTGAGTTGCGTATTTTACTCTTATTTTATCAAAGGAGTTGGAAAAAATATGTTGGTTGTTTGTTTCTCAATGTGTCCTACACTTTTGTTTTTTGATTATTCTCTTTTTCTTACAATTCCATTAGCACCTTATATAATATAGCTTACTGGGCCAGCAGGTGTGATAAAATCTCCCGTCTGGAGACCTTTTTGTAGGGACTTAACAAAATGAAGAAATATATATGTTTTTATGAATGAATGAAAAAGGGTTCGATTTTGTTGCACCAAGCTCAAAGAAACAGCTTCCATGCGAGACTCTAACCTCAATGTCAAATACATAAAAAATTTACATAAAAGTACATAAAATTTTCTAAAACGAAATAATTTTAACGAATAATTTTTCTCCAATTTGAATGTATAGACTTAATTTAAATAACGAATGTTTCATTGGCAATACTTTTACAGAAAGGGGTTTAACTTGAACATTTTTTTGCAAATACCGCAACGATCTTATGTGCTGCATCTTCCAATCCATGTCCAAATTTAAGATTGGGATAGCTCCCTTTTTTAAACGTTTTTTCCAATAAAGAAAACTGGTTTTCGCAAATTTAGCATAAATACTGCATAAATAAATACTTAGTTATTCAATTTTTTTCTTAACCATTTTGTAATTATGATTTAAAAAAAAAAATATGAATTGCTAATCATGGCTTGGCAGAGAGGCTAGGCAGACTAGGCTACCTCGCTTGGTCGTTGTGGCTGGAAAAAATGCATTGATTATTCGTTTGGCTACCACATCGGCAAGGCGTGAAATCGTCACAAATTGAAATTTAGGAGACAGCTTTTTTTGACGAATCGTACGAGCGGGTTCTTCGGCAGGATGACAAGGCGTGTGCCATGGAACTTTATGAAATATTTTCACTAATTATTATTTGTAGGCGGTAGCTTACTAGGCAAGCGCCGGATAATGGCCCTGGTGGACCGGGGTTCGAGTGTCCGCAGGGTACTTTTTTTCTCACAATTTAATTTTGTTTAACTGTATTTATTATCGTATATATAACATTTATTATTATTTTGTTTTTTTATTTGTTTTATTATTATTAACATTCTCATTATTTTCATCATTACTGAAATTATTGTAGTCATTATTATTAATAAAAATTTTATTACTATTGTCACTCTTATTATTATTATTATTTTAATTATTATTGAAATTATTGTTGTCATTTATTTTCCGGACATAATTCATAGCTTTGGTTCCTAAACACTTGCCTTTCAGAAAAACCCAATTTTATAATTTTGTGTTCCCTACAGTCGCCGTCAAAATAAAGATGATTGGACTTTACGTAAACTTCTGATACTTTTGATTTTAAGCCCATACCTTTCGGTTTATCCTTAATAATCCTAGCAAAAATACTAATGTGATTTGACGAAGCGCCCATAAAATATTGGGATAGAACTAGCAGACTTCCAAAATCAGTATCCCTAAAATAATTTTTATAAAATAAAAACATTTTACTTGGAGCTGATAGGGTTTCATCCTGTTTTCTTAATTCTTTTTCACACTCCTTTGAGGCTACGTAGCCAATAAAGTATCTTACTGATACTTTATATTAACATTTTAAATTATAATTGGCTGAACCAAATAGTCAGTATCATTATCTTTATCAGTTTATATATTTGTATCGCATTTATGGCTCATTCTTAAAAAAAAGGGTTCCTTCATCTCCGTTACTGGGTGACATTTAATGGCATGCGAGACCGAGAAGCTCGCTTGATTCACAATTTGCGAAAGAGCTGCACCTTATGATTTTAAAGAACATTATTCATGCGATTGTCGCATTTAGCTCCGCCCTAGAAGTGTTGTGATTATTACCACCATTCTGTCTGAGCACCGCAAAAGTATTTTCTAAGCTATCTTGGTTAAATGACCTTGTCATTATTAAAAATTGAGTTTTATTTTCAAAAAGTTTACTGGCGAGCATCACTATTGAATTGAGGCTCATCTCAATGCCGTTTAAAAATAAACATTTGTCTCGTTTTTCAAAATGAACATCTATTATTATTATTATGTACGCTTGAAAATATTTGATAAGCTCAATGAAATCACTATTAATTTGTAGCGCCGACCTGTATTTATTTTACCCATATAAACTCCCACTATCCATGCAATCCAAAATTTTGTGTACCTTTTTATGAAAGATGCGTAAATATGGATACCTCATTTGTGACGGACTCAAATTTTAACGTATCGCATATGTTTTTAATTGCAGATTGGACTTTTTAATTATATAATTGAGTTGCGTATTTTACTCTTATTTTATCAAAGGAGTTGGAAAAAATATGTTGGTTGTTTGTTTCTCAATGTGTCCTACACTTTTGTTTTTTGATTATTCTCTTTTTCTTACAATTCCATTAGCACCTTATATAATATAGCTTACTGGGCCAACAGGTGTGATAAAATCTCACGTCTGGAGACCTTTTTGTAGGGACTTAACAAAAAGAAGAAATTCATAAAAATATAAAAAAGGGTTCGATTTTGTTGCACCAAGCTCAAAGAAACAGCTTCCATGAGAGACTCTAACCTCAATGTCAAATACATAAAAAATGTACATAAAAGTACATAGAATTTTCTAAAACGAAATAATTTTAACGAATAATAACGAATTTATTTTTACTCCAATTGTATGGACTTCATTTAAAAAACGATTGTTTGCAATACTTTTACAGAAAGGGGTTTAACTTGAAAATTTTTTTGCAAATACCGCAACGATCTTCTGTGCTGCATCTTCCAATCCATGTCCAAATTTAAGATTGGGATAGCTCCCTTTTTTAAACGTTTTTTCCAATAAAGAAAACTGGTTTTTGCAAATTTAGCATACATACTGCATAAATATTAGTTATTATTATTATTATTATTAGTTATTCAATTTTTTCTTAACCATTTTGTAATTATGATTTAAAAAAAAAAATATGAATTGCGAATCATGGCTTGGCAGAGAGGCTAGGCAGACTAGGCTACCTCGCTTGGTCGTTGTGGCTGGAAAAAATGCATTGATTATTCGTTTGGCTACCACATCGGCGGCAAGGCGTGAAATCGTCACAAATTGAAATTTAGGAGACAGCTTTTTTTGACGAATCGTACGAGCGGGTTCTTCGGCAGGATGACAAGGCGTGTGCCATGGAACTTTATGAAATATTTTCACTAATTATTATTTGTAGGCGGTAGCTTACTAGGCAAGCGCCGGATAATGGCCCTGGTGGACCGGGGTTCGAGTGTCCGCAGGGTACTTTTTTTCTCACAATTTAATTTTGTTTAACTGTATTTATTATCGTATATATAACATTTATTATTATTTTGTTTTTTTATTTGTTTTATTATTATTAACATTCTCATTATTTTCATCATTACTGAAATTATTGTAGTCATTATTATTAATAAAAATTTTATTACTATTGTCACTCTTATTATTATTATTATTTTAATTATTATTGAAATTATTGTTGTCATTTATTTGCCGGCCATTATTCATAGTTTTGGTTCCTAAACACTTGCCTTTCAGAAAAACCCAATTTTATAATTTTGTGTTTCCTACAGTCGCCGTCAAAATAAAGATGATTGGACTTTACGTAAACTTCTGATACTTTTGATTTTAAGCCCATACCTTTCGGTTTATCCTTAATAATCCTAGCAAAAATACTAATGTGATTTGACGAAGCGCCCAAAAAATATTGCGATAGAACTAGCAGACTTCCAAAATCAGTATCACTAAAATAATTTTTATAAAATAAAAATATTTTACTTGGAGCTGATAGGGTTTCATCCTGTTTTCTTAATTCTTTTTCACACTCCTTTGAGGCTACGTAGCCAATAAAGTATCTTACTGATACTTTATATTAAAATTTTAAATTAAAATTGGCTGAATCAAATAGTCAGTATCATTATCTTTATCAGTTTATATATTTGTATCGCATTTATGGCTCATTCCTTCATCTCCGTTACTGAATGACATTTAATGGCATGCGAGATCGAGAAGCTCGCTTGATTCACAATTTGCGAAAGAGCTGCACCTTATGATTTTAAAGAACATTATTCATGCGATTGTCGCATTTAGCTCCGCCCTAGAAGTGTTGTGATTATTACCACCATTCTGTCTGAGCACCGCAATAGTATTTTCTAAGCTATCTTGGTTAAATGACCTTGTCATTATTAAAAATTGAGTTTTATTTTCAAAAAGTTTACTGGCGAGCATCACTATTGAATTGAGGCTCATCTCAATGCCGTTTAAAAATAAACATTTGTCTCGTTTTTCAAAATGAACATCTATTATTATTATTATGTACGCTTGAAAATATTTGATAAGCTCAAAGAAATCACTATTAATTTGTAGCGCCGACCTGTATTTATTTTACCCATATAAACTCCCACTATCCATGCAATCCAAAATTTTGTGTACCTTTTTATGAAAGATGCGTAAATATGAACACCTCATTTGTGACGGACTCAAATTTTAACGTATCGCATATGTTTTTAATTGCAGATTGGACTTTTTAATTATATAATTGAGTTGCGTATTTTACTCTTATTTTATCAAAGGAGTTGGAAAAAATATGTTGGTTGTTTGTTTCTCAATGTGTCCTACACTTTTGTTTTTTGATTATTCTCTTTTTCTTACAATTCCATTAGCACCTTATATAATATAGCTTACTGGGCCAACAGGTGTGATAAAATCTCACGTCTGGAGACCTTTTTGTAGGGACTTAACAAAATGAAGAAATTCATAAAAATATAAAAAAGGGTTCGATTTTGTTGCACCAAGCTCAAAGAAACAGCTTCCATGCGAGACTCTAACCTCAATGTCAAATACATAAAAAATGTACATAAAAGTACATAGAATTTTCTAAAACGAAATAATTTTAACGAATAATAACGAATTTATTTTTACTCCAATTGTATGGACTT
The DNA here is from genome assembly GCA_018150405.1 of Drosophila varians. Classification (NCBI taxonomy): domain Eukaryota; kingdom Metazoa; phylum Arthropoda; class Insecta; order Diptera; family Drosophilidae; genus Drosophila; species Drosophila varians. Next base: position 24,777,378 of record JAECWK010000125.1, read on the forward strand.
CATTTAAAAAACGATTGTTTGCAATACTTTTACCGAAAGGGGTTTAACTTGAAAATTTTTTTGCAAATACCGCAACGATCTTCTGTGCTGCAACTTCCAATCCATGTCCAAATTTAAGATTGGGATAGCTCCCTTTTTTAAACGTTTTTTCCAATAAAGAAAACTGGTTTTTGCAAATTTAGCATAAATAATGCATAAATAAATACTTAGTTATTCAATTTTTTTCTTAACCATTTGTAATTATGATTTTTGAAAAAAAAATATGAATTGCGAATCATGGCTTGGCAGAGAGTTACCCTGGCATTTCATTCGCTGAAAGCAGACACTCTATACACTAGGCTACCTCGCTTGGTCGTTGTGGCTGGAAAAAATGCATTGATTATTTGTTTGGCTACCACATCGGCAAGACGTGAAATCGTCACAAATTGAATTTTAGGAGACAGCATTTTTTGACGAATCGTACGAGCGATGACACACATGCTCAAATTATTTTTATGCACACTAATACGTCCCATTTTTTGTTGTTATTTTTGTAAAAATTTTCAACGTATTCTTCATAAAACAGCGTTTTTTAAACAAATTTCTGATTCGGACACGACTTTTAAGTTTTAATAAGGAATTTCTTTGAAATGGGATTCAGATTCAGATGTAAAAATCTTAATGGCCGCAAAGTTAATTAAATATAGTATTTTGCTTTTAACGACAAATGCGTTGATCGCACCATACCATCAGGCCACATTTCTAGCGTAGTTTGCCTTTTATTAAATCGAATTTCCCAAAAGGTTGTAAAAAGTCGAAGATGCAACTGTCTTTCTTTAACTAAAAATTAATTAATCTTCATGGATACAGGCACTTAATAAACAAATCCAAACAATGTTTGAAAAATCTCTTCAAAGTTGAAGTATGAAAGATTAACATGGACATCACTTACTAAATTACAAAATGTAAGCTACTGACGCCCGAAACATACATTCACAATTCATATATATAATAACTAAGATTTAATTTGTTTTTGAAGTAGTGACTATGTGACTGTGCCACAGTAGTCAAATGTAAAATAAAATTTAAAAACCCAATACCTTTAAAAAAATTACTTAAATTTCAAAATAATATTGCTTTTCTATTTGTCAATAGATATTATTTCTATTTGTCAATAAATTATATTTCTATTTGTATATATATATATATATATATATAGATGTGAATTATAGATGTGAATCATTTTGAAACAAAAGCTTCAAAAAAAATGCTCACATGTGATCACAATAATTTTATATATAGACAAAAAATCGTAATAAAAATGTTCATTTTTCTTTTAAATAAATTGTTAAAAAGGCGTCTACGAGACGGAGAACTTTGGTGTGAAGCTCGCGCCATAGGTCGCAGGTAGCGATGATGTGCGGATACAAATGATCCTCGAAGTCATCACGGTAAGAGTAGGCCGTCGCTACCACACGAAGATTTTGGAGTCAGTTGAAGATGGGCACCTACATCTGACAATAAGATTGACCACGTATTAAAATGTTTTCTGATTGAGTAAGAGGATGTTGTCAATTCGTCTCCGCTCACCCAATTGCAGGTAGATGCAGAACGACAACGGCCTATCGCGGACTATGATGCGACCCGTTTCTAAGCTTGCAGTTTTGGATTTGTATGAAGCGGTTCTTTACGGGGTCCGGAATCAGAGAACTGCAACGAGTTTGATTGAGTATGATACAATTACCCTTGCCGAAAAGCAAATCAAATCAAATCAAATCACTGACCGCAACGGTTCAGGTCGATTCAAGTACTAACCAACTTTAAATCACATGATGTGATGCGATTGTTATGGGCTGGATAGGTTCGAATCAATCTACCGATTCAAACCTTTTGCTTGTGGGTAATGCTACGATCCAGGCAAATGATTTAAATAATTTGCGGCATACTCGAGTAAAAATGTATGATGCTGGAATAGAAATGTATGAAGCGTACTGGGAAGTTCTAAGCAGATACAAATATCAGATACAAATTTTTGGTTCGCGGTTTGGAAAGTTCGAAGCAGAAAATAAAGATACTTTTAGCTCGCGGTTGCAGATCATTCTTGCCCCAAGCAAAAAGTGGAATGAGAGTAACAAAGTTAGACTTGTTTAAGGGTTATTAAATAAGACTCTTGTAACCAAAAATCGGGTTTCCCTTTCTTTCGTACACACCTTGTGTGTATTCTTGGTGCCGAAGGGGAGCCTGCTAAAAACGCAACCGTCATAAAATGATCAGTTTTTTATTACCCTTTTTAGACTTTGCCATAGTACCGTTTTACTAGTACCGTCAGGGTGTCTGCGATCACCATAAAAAATTCTAAAAAAAGGTTCGGGAACCCCGCGGTACCTGCTAGCACACACATTGTACTCCATCATTCAAGTGCACTCCATCATTTCGGGTATCGCTAGCCACTTCGACGCGTCACAAACGCGTCATTCTGTAGAGATGGTTAGTGATATAAAACTTGTCCCAAATCATTGATCTGAAGCAAACCACTCACTCTTTGTACTCGAACCAAACTAAAGAATCATAGAGTAACGCGTCAGTACTCGAGTATGAACAAAAAAAGTAACTCGTGCAGTTCTCTGTCCGGAAGTCATCATTTTAATTAAACGCTGCAGATCTCTGCTGATCTTTGCAGAGATCCCACAAATCCAATTTCAAAAGCGGACTTCAGCCAAAGAAAATATTCATTAATATTTGGTCAATCCGTTGTTTGACAATAATTAATTTTTTATGTCATTATATTGAATTGCACAAATACTTTTGCAATTGCATTATCTTCTTTTGACTCTATTCGAGTCCAAGATCTCCAAATATTAGGCCGAGGTTACATTATAAATTGCGTCAGAGTCAAACAGAAATGGTATAACAAAAACTATCTGTATAAGTAAAGTTGATAAAAAGATCTGTAACCCTAATTCAAAAAAATTATAAAATAACTTTTTTTAAAAATTACAATTAAAAATTAATGAGTAAAATATTTATACTAAGATCACCACTGTAAATGCACGAAAATAGCGCCTTTTCATTGTCGTGCCGAAAGGGTCAGAGGCGACACCGAGGTGAGCTATAAGTTAATTAAAATGTGTAAAGCTTAAGTTATTGTATTGTAGCTTAAAGTTATTGTATTTCAGAATAAAAGATATGTAACAAACAATAAATTATTGTAAAATTAGAAAAAACTTACAAAAAAAACTTTCAACATTTATAATTTATATTTTTTCTTCTGCTTTGAAATAATTAATAAAATGTTGAGCTTTTGTGATTTTTTTGGAGGAAAATTAGTTGAATTGATTTGAGTTATCGTTAGCATACGAATCCATTCGATACATTCATAAATGAACGGTTAGTTTTTTCCTCTTTTCGTATATGGATAAACAAAATTATAACGAGAATGGAAAGCTAACTTCGGACGGAGCCGAACCTTATATACCCTTGCAGTTAAATAGCGGCTTCTATTAATTAAAGATATAGTAAATATCGTATATAGTTAGCCGATCTTTACAAAAACATTCATAACAAGCTTAGATTCGTATAAAATGAATTTTAAAAGAAGTCCGACGCTTCTACGCCCAAAAACACGAAAGTTGTGGCATTTCCGATCATTCAGTTATATGGAAGCTATAGGATATAGTCGGCCGATCCCGTCCGTTCTGACTTATATTCTGAGTGCAAAGGAAAGAAGGGTGTGTGCAAAGTGTTAAGCTCAAAAACTGAGAGACTAGTTTGCGTAGAAACAGACAGACGGGCATGCTTATATCGACTCAGGAGGAGACACCCAGGACTTTTTGGGGTCCTGGATGTCTCCTTCACTGCGTTACACACTTCTGACCAAATTTATAATACCCTCTGCAAGGGTATAAAAATGCTGTTCAAGTGAAACATACACGTATGTGTTTGTTATACATGTTATGTAGCTATCACACATTTTCCGCTCCGCATCCTATTAAACTAAATCCTTTTTAAGAGTTTGGCACTCTATTTTCTTTTTTTAGCCACTCATGCAGAGGTCTGTATACATATAAGACAAAACTGACAGGATCAGTCAATATCATATAGCTCCCAGTGGTACTGCCATAAATTTTGAAAGTTGTTTATTTCTTATGCATCCATACAAAAACTCATTGCGAATTTTACAGAATTCCCGGCATAGGATATTTCCTATAGCTGCAAAAGCTTTTGTGTTTTGGAGACTGGATCGTGGATTTTTTCAAAATCTCTGTATAATAAACTTATGTGACTTTAACCCTTCCATAAGAGTAGATTAATAAGGTAATAATAGGTAATAAGGTAGGGGTAATATTTTCTACATTTGATTTTTAATTGTAAGGGTACATTCTAGATCCTTCTGACCCGTCCGAATTTTGATCTTCATTTTAATTTAATATTAATGTTTGGTACTTTTAATATAATATAGCTTTCCCTTATTGGGGGAACAAAATATTGATTCAAATGAAAAAACTTTTATCAAGGTAATAATTTGGTGAGATACAAGTTGTAACGCTTTGTTTCACAAAGCAATGCAACTTAAATACAATAAATAAACGTAACTTATGTTAATGCTGACAGTCGTAAAAATTTTGGGTTTCCATATAAAACTTTCATGCTTACCATACATGTATCGAACAACAAAATCAACACGGTTATCCCACGAATAAGCCATTAGGATGCTGTTGGTTTTTTAAATCGTCATAAAATATTAAGCTTTAAGCCAGAAAATGAAAATATTTGAATATATTGAAACATGATATTTTATATAACGAATATATGTTGTATATTTTATCTTGTAAAAACAAAGGCACTTACCTTCGGAGTAGCTTACTTTACACTAACTGAATTTTCCAATCATTATGCCAAAAATCGTATATATTTGCAACATTTTTTTTTAAATTACATGTATCTAAACATTACACATAAAGCAAAAAAAACATGTAATATACATGCATAAACATACATATATGCACTGTGTAAAATATACTGTACAACAATATAAATACATATACAGTGAATACAGTGAATGCATGAAAGGAATATTAATTTAAAAAAATATATATATATTATAAGTTAAAAGTATAATTTTAAAAATATTTCATTATAGATTCTTCATCTTATTTACAATTAAAAGGAATTATTGAAGACTATTTATATTTATATATATATATGAAAACTAGTTTTAATATATATATATATATATATATATATATATATTGTAAAATAAACCTTTTTAATTTGTTTAATATGCTACTAATGAAATTAATTACTGTATTTATATATGCTAATAACAACGGATATTTTTAGTGCATGTGTAACCTATTGTAAAACACATTTTTTATATTGTAATAGTTTTTATTTTTAATTTTTTTCCTCTTTTTAGTACTTTATCTGCGTATAATTAAAAACTGTGTCATTTTGATATTACTTTACCAAAAAAGATTTTTATCTGTAATAAAAAACAAGATATTTATATGTATTTATATTAATATATATTAATATATATATATATATATATATATATATATATGTTAATATATATATATTAAAATTATTGTATAGCTCTTACTATAATCCTTCTTTAACCTACTTATTTAAATCGATATAAAATGTAAAGCTTACTTTTTACGGCCGAAGCCTTGCAGTGACATAGCGGCTAGAGATATAGCAAATATCTGATAAAGTTAGCCGATCCGTATAAAAACATTTAAAACTAGTTTACATTCAAATGGATTTTAATAGAAGTCTAACGCTTCTACACCCAAAAACGCGAAAGTTGTGGCATTTCCAATCGTACAGTTCTATGGCAGCTATGGGATATAGTCAGCCGATACATATGAAATATTTTAAATGGTCTTAAATCATTATAATTTATGATTGCATTATTGCATTTCCAATCGTTCAGTTATGTTACAGCTTTGGGCTATTGTCGGCCGATCCCGGCTGTTCTTCTAGCCTATATACTGCACCTAAGTATATACCAACTTTCATGTCCAGTATATAATGACAAAATATTAAAAAAAAAGAAAATTACCAATGTTTGGACTTGTGTCAGCTTAATAAACGGTTCTCTAAGTGAAGTTGGTACTGGCGGCCGTCAGCGGTCATTTCTGCATCTCCCAGCTCCTAATTCCGCCTACGCCTATTGGTGTGCGATCCCCGACTTTTAGTTTGCCGGGGCGCCCTAATGCATCGGGCCTTATCGGGTTTGGGCATTGCGTAGGTGGAACTTCACTTAATCTTATCGATTCGCACCGTTCGGTCGTGCAGCTGCGGTTCCGTTCCGCAGTGCCGTTGCTTTTCGCTACTGTGATTAACTTGTTGATTACGAATATTGATTTACGGATTGTAACTTTTACATGCTATTTTCATATCTAGTTCAGAAAATTTTATTTCGATCCTTAGCCGTTAACCTTAGCATACTACTCCACTAAATCTCAGTGGATCAAGAGAGCATCCGAGCATCCAGTAAATTAGGAAACACCTAAGACAACATTACAACACGGTTTGTGGTTTAACGCACCGGAAACTACTAGGAGCAACAGATGCGTATTTTGCTCATTTAAAGACTGTTTGCGAGTTTTTTTTTATCGTTTACCGTGAGGGAATACGAGCCTGCACTTCCAATCTCCTTTTTTTAATTTGGTGCTGCCGCGAACATTCCTGACTTACAAGGATAAAAAACCGGTGCTGACGGCGAAACATAAATTATTTTGAATATTGAATTGTAACTCTATGAAGAAAGCGGGCACACTAAAAATTACAATATGGCAAGCCTGGTGAGTCGATCGACGAAACTCATGAGATGTGGAAAGTTGAATAACTTAACCTTTACTTGTGCTTAAATTGTAGTATATGGAGTATACTTACTACTAGCGGTTAGAAAGGTATTTTAATGTGTTTTCGCATATATTGAAAGTAACTACCATCGGAGAATCGACAGTAAGCTTTTATTCACAGCTATCACAGCTAAAAGAGCTGTAAGAGCCGTTACCGAGGGCTGTTTGGACTTGCAGTCGCACCTTTGGAGGTAATGGAATCCCTATGGAGTTGGTAAGGCCCGACTAATAAGCCTGAATAAGCCCAATAATTGTGAATTTTAGTTAGGGACTGAAGGAAAAAGCGGCTAGCGGTGAAAAGAAGCCCTTAGGCCTCGAGTGCTTCACGCTAGCATCGACCGTGACCAGGAGGAGCAACAGTATAGTTACCACAAAAGTTGTAGGGCATCACAGAGTTTCGGACTACTAAGGGTTCTCGGAATCACGCCTACAGAGGGGTGGAAGCTGTCACTCCACTAAGACATCGCCTTTGTTATATGTGTCTGCGGAGCGGGTACATGATAGTGTTGTGTAAATACTGCTCTTTTAGGTGAACATGTTCACTTGTTCTTTTTGTTCAAAAGAGTCAACTCACTCTTATTGCTCACTTGCTCACTGTTCATTGCTCAGTTGCTCATTGGTTGTTCAAGCGTTCCATGCCAATGAGCACTGCATCTCAACGACTTTTCAAAAGTAGATTATATGTTACATTATTAATTTTCAAACTTACCGATATTTCTACATTTTAACACTTTTTCTTTCTTCATTGGGTGTATAAGAATAGTTTAAAAAATCCTTCATGGATGATCGAATTTTCAAAAAAAAAATGTATTATGCTACAAGCAATGAAATCAATATTATTATTAAAATTTAACATGTTTACTTTTCAAACTGAGCAAGTGAGCAAAAATGAGCAAGTGAACAATAAAGAACAAGAAGGAAGGAACATATTCGCTCGCTCAGTTGAGTGAACAACTCTTTTTTGTTCACTCACTCATGAGCAACCCAACACTAGTACATGACCCTCCATAAATAGATTCTGGTGAAAGAATTGCTGTCTTCTTCACGGAGGAGACAATGATTTTAGGAGACGGCAACAGCGAGATGGTAATTTGTGGACCAAATCGGCCATTCGCGATGTCGAAATCCCCGAAGCACGTCATTGGAGGATAACGTGGAAGGGATCTTCAAGGATTAGTGCGAGATTGAAATTGAGATTCCATTGCCTACGCTGGGCGATTGGAACGACAGGAGATAGCTTAGAATAGCGATGATAGCGATCTGAAACATTTTTGAGTAGAAAACCCCAAGAAGCCAGAAAAGATACTATTGGCCACCTTTAGCATCCATTCGATACGCCACCGAGGCTCATGCCCTGTCACTTAAGCCGCTGATGGGTGTGGAGCTAGAGTCCCGAGCCCCTGGGATCCCTCATATAGCGAAAGCACTCTTTGATGGCCTGATGCCCGATTCTACAGTGGATGTTGTTAAAGTCCATTTGGTTCATTTCCTTAACATACCCTCCAATTATGTATTCGTAAATGAATTTAACTTTAAGCATTAAGCGTAGAATTTATTCTTTTAAAGTAGTTATATCTGAAACTTGCTGGCTAGCTGTCTTGCCCCGAATTAATATCAAGCCTCACTCTACCACCACTTACCTGTTGGAGTTTTCTTCATTTGTTCATCGGGCCTTTTTGAATCGTCAGTCAACAGATTCAATCTATTCAGTTTCTACCAAGGCTTTCGATTCAGTTTCCTCGTACTTGTCCAATCAAACACAGTCTGCTGTGTTCAAAAACAATATGTCAAAGCTTATACAGGTTTCTTTTGGTGACCCACAGCGCAGTCACCTTGGTCCTCTGTTGTTCGTTATTTTTGTAAATGATCTGCTCAACGTCGTAAGCTATGATTTTAAGTTGTGATTTTCTTTCTCCAATCATTTTCGTCACAAACCCGTACAATTTAATCTTGATGGACTTTTTTTTTTGTTCTCCAACAATTTTCTTGTCCTTATCTGCTCTAGTACTCTCTACTCTCATCGTTTCTTACTATCTTGGGAATAATGATTTGGAACGGGTGGCCTTGGAGTTCTTTTCAACCATAACTTATTATTTAATGATTACATCTCAGTAACAGTGAATTCATCCCGGCTCCCACTGCATACGTACAGCCCACCTCCCGCCCAACCGACAGAGGCGCGCTGCCTTATCGTTATCGTTATCATACGGCTCGAATCGCGGGGATAGATCCGAGACGAGGAATAAGTATTTTAAAAAGGTCACGAGGAAGAATTATATTGTTGTTCTCTCAACTAGGAAAGAATAGAAGAGTTCTGTGAAATAATTGAATAGAGGTTATTGTAGTCAGAACATAATACTCTGAAAGGGTCATGCTGGGCATATGTTGACCTACAAAAGCTAAGAAATAAGGGTAAGAACTTAATAGATTCTGGCTGTCGATTTCACCATTAAAAAGGTTATTGATGAAAACTAAGGTAAGAGGAGTCTGCTTTGATGAGATAAGAGTTGGGTACTTGCATCCCAGTTTAGACCCTAAAAAGCAAAAAGGAGAAAGTTCATCTGTACAGATTCAATGCGTTCTCCCCATATTTGGGACTCCAGAGACTCCACAATTCAGCACAAATGTGCCAATTGACATTCTTTTGGGCAGCAAGCAAGTATGGAGTGGAGGGAAACATGATAGCAATCTCATCAATCTTTGTATGGGTGGTTACATCAATATTTTCACATCAAGCAAGCAACACTATGGCGCTAACAACAACAATTGACATCGACGCCCTTTTCAGAAGGTTCTGCGAGTTGGAAAGCATTCACCGGGCAGCCGAGATGCAACTTTAGGGAGAAGGTGTCAAGAAAAACTTTCTTGACACACACATACGGGACAAGAATGGGAAGTACATAGGTTAGCTTCCATTCCTAACAAGAAATCTAGAATTTCCAGATACTCTCCAAGGAGCGCTGCAGCGGTTTAAATCAGTTAAATGACGTTTAGCAAAAAATCAGCAATTACGCAATGATTACGTGGATTCCCCACAGAAAACTTTTAAACCTGGCTTATCATAATGTATTGGGTCGGAAACTCAGAGTACTTTTCGACGGCTCATATCCCGACGTCAACGGCTTTTTTTTCGCGCTCCTTCCGCTGCATACGTACAGCCCAATCGACGGAGGGGCACTGTCGTTTATCATACGAGACGAAAAATAAGTATTTTAAAAAAGGTCACGAGGAAGAGTTACATTGTTGTTTTCGTAACTAGAAAAGAAAAGAAGATTTCATCCAAGAGTTCTGTGAGATAATTGCATAAAGGTTATTGTATTCAGAACATAAAACCCAGAAAGGGTCATACTGGGAATATGGTGCTGGCTGTTGATTTCACCATTAATACGATTGTTGGGAATTGTGACTGCAGCAGACTTTCCCCATATTTGTACAAATTTATAACTATTAATATCATGGAAGCGTCGCTATGGAAAGGCTTGACAGCTTTGGATCTTTGGTTGCTGTTGGCTTTGCATCGCGCCGTTGACCCTCCGCCGCTGTTAAATTACCCCGATTAAATTGTTGCAATGAAATTGTCGAATTGAAAATTGAATCTGGGAAACTGCCTGCTATCAAAACGCTGGTAGCTCAACCACTTGATAGTCCTGACACATCCTGTTATTCGCTTATATTTGTCGCGATTCTTTGTTGGAACTGGAGGATTTATGCGATGACGAAATTGACTGTCCTCGGGTGTGGAATTTAAGGATGCTGTACATTACCGTATGCTGGGAAATTCGTGCTGAAGTTGGCCACCCAGCGATGCCGCAAGTTGTTCTCAGCTTGTGCCAATGCCCGTTATCGACTCTTCATGCGCTAAGCTGGCGCTGTGTGATCCGTTGACGGCTTTAGGACTGCAGCCTATTCCTCCGTCTGCACCTGAGTTTGGAATCAAGGAGTCTTCGACTTGGGTTTCTTCAATTGCCACCCCGCATCTCTCCATTGGGGGTAGTTCATTTGGGAGAGTGCCACGTCTGGCTTTGTGCACAGATTGCATAACCGAGGCACAGAATCTGGATGCTGCTCCGTCTGCACCTGAGTTTGGAATCAAGGAGTCTTCGACTTGGGTTTCTTCAATTGCCACCCCGCATCTCTCCATTGGGGGTAGTTCATTTGGGAGAGTGCCACGTCTGGCTTTGTGCACAGATTGCATAACCGAGGCACAGAATCTGGATGCTGCTTCAATCCCGGCCGTTGTTCCGAGCGCCACATCATTCTCAGTTCCCGTCTTTGCTGCTCTCCCTCCGTGCGTAAAGAATGCTGCTCCTATCGTCGACGAATGTTCAATCCCAGTTGCTGATGATTATACGGTTTCTCCAGCCTCTGCTGCTGATGCTTTAATCGCATTCTCCGATGTTGCTGTTGCTCCTGGCGTCACAAGCCCCGACCTAGCTGCTGGACCTGTGGCTATCATTGATTCAGATGTCCCGATCGAGATTGTTTCAGAATCCATGTGTGATCCGCTAACATCGTTTCTGTTGTTGCTCCGGCTATTTTGAAGCCCATTTCCGCCTCTGACTTGTCTCCGCCCGTAGTTCCAGCTATCTACGCTCCGGCTGTTGTTCCTGCCGTCGATACCGGTCCAATTGTAAACGTCATGCCAGCTGCTTCGGACATAAAGCCGTGACCGCCACTGCACCAGCTCTGTCTGCCATATCGGTTTTGTCATCGGAGTCTTCTGCACCAGCCATTCTGATCTGGGCTGATGCTCCTATTGTAGCTAGCAGCCCACTCGTGGTTACTGATCCGACTGCACCAGTTAAACGATGCGTTTCCGTTGCCGCCTCACCAGCCCCCGCTGCTGGCTCCGTTCCCGTTGCTACTACGGCCACCAGACATCGTTCCCGATGTTTCTGCTCCTATTTTCGCAGAGGGTTCAAAAATGGTTGCTGTAGAGCCTGTTGCTGCCTTGCCCACTTCCTCATTGCCTTGGCGTCGGCTGTTTTTCCATCCATCTTGATGCCGGCTGATACTCCTGGTGCAGGTGCCCTCTTGTGCTCCAGTCAAAATATGCGTTTCTGCGACCGCCTCACCAGCCCTCGTTGCTGGCCCTGTTACTGTTGCTGCTTCGAATAAATTGAATATCGTTCTCGCTGCCGGACCCGGTCTTGTTCCTGCTGCGGCTAATGAATCGGCATATTCCACCCAGTCTGCCACCAAACCCGCTTTCGCCAAAGATGCCAATCATCTGGTCATCTCGGATTCTGGATGGATTGGACCGATCTTTTTGAATGACTATAAATGACTAAAAATGGAATACTGCTGCTTTCCAATCCAACTAGTCCAAAATAAGATTGGCTGAATGAATTTAATATATGTAGGGATAATTCTAAAAAGTACATGGAGACTATGTTATTTGAAAAAATTTTGCGAAAAGATCTGCAATAGCCTGATCCGTATTCGCAGAAGAATTTTCAAACGAGAGCAAGAAAGGAGAAGATACTTCGCTTTGTGTTTACAAAATTATAAAACTGCTTCGGGTCCTGCGTGAACTGAACCCGACAACGGCGAATATAATCTCTATAACATTCAGCGTTATGCACGGTGAAGTTTGACCGAGCTACTAAGTACCTTGAAAAAGTTAAATTGCAGTCGGTTCTTTTATATTTGTTTAAAAGTCTAATTTTGATATGTTTAAGATTATTTAGTCTCCTTGTAAACCAAGGGGGGTTGTCTTTAACGGACGGATACTTCCATGGCACACAAGAGTCAAAACATCTATTCAAACTCATATAAAAATATTCTAAGGCGATATTTATATCATTACATGCCAAAAGATCAGACCAATCAACGGATAGAATTAAGTTATTCAGCTTTTTAAAGTCAGCCTTACGAAAGTAGTGAATTCTATCACCTACTCTATGAGATTTAACTAAGACAATGGTTTCGATTGAAACGTTAAGCGTAGGTTGATATTGATCTTCGGGGGTCATCAAAGGAAAGGGTGATTCTATCTGGATCAGACACAAAACATAAGTAAACATAAAACATAAGTAAAATCATGGTATGTGATAAAGTGATAAAGCTGTAATGTTATCGATGTTTAACGAAGTGAGTTCTGGTATGTTGAAAACATCCAGAACCACGAGCTGGTCGCTATCAGACATAAGATTGAAAACCGACTGAACAGCAGACAAAAGATGCCAGTACGTAAGCGGTTCGGATAAAGGCGGTGTTAATACTTAAGGATTAATTTAGCAAAAAGGTACATAAACCAATTGCTAGGTAGGGTATTTAAAAAGCGTTTGCAATGGGTACATAAACCGATTGCTGGTTTGTTGCCGCAACTTGCACTTGAACAAATTTGGCGTTGGAGGGGTAATGAGTTTAGAAAGAGTTATTTTTTTTTTCAGCGGGTCCCACTGCATACGTACAGCCCACCTCCCGCCCAACCGACCGAGGGGCGCTGCCGTTTATCGTACGGCTCGAATCGCGGGGATAGATCCGAGACGAGGAATAAGTATTTTAAAAAGGTTACGAGGAAAAGTTACATTGTTGTTCTCGTAAGTAGGAAAAAATAGAGGATTTCAGGCAAGAGTTCTGTGAAATGATTTGATAGAGGTTGTTGTAGTCAGAGCATAATACCCTGAAAGGGTCATGCTGGGCATATGTTGACCTACACAAGTTAAGAAATAAGGGGGGAAAGTTCGAGAGGCCCTAAAAGGAAGGAAAGTCTGTTAAAAATTTTTTTTTTTAACAGACTTAGACGGTTCTGGCTGTCGATTTCACCATTAATAAGGTTATTGATGAAAACTACACCCAGCATAGTCCTACGGTTTAGTAGGGGTGGTAAGTTTATTAAAAGTAGTCTGCTATGATATGACGGGAGATGGATACTTGCATCCCAGATTAGACCCCTAAGACAAAAAGGAGAAAGTTCTTCTGTACTGATTCAATACGGTCTTGATGAACCCCATATTGGGGACTCCAGAGACATGAACCGTATTCAAGAGTCGGACGAACTAAAGATATGTAAAGAGTTTTGGTTATATAAGGGTCATAAAATTCCTTTGACCATCTTTTAATGAAACCAAGCACACCCTTGGCTTTATTAACCATTGCCGATATATGGTCGGTAAATTTAAGCTTGAAGTCTAATAGGACACTTAGGTCGTTAACCTGAGTTAATCTTTCTAGGGCGGTCCCATAGAGAAAATAAGTTGCCTGGATGGGGCTTAAACGATAGAATGACATAAGTTTGCATTTTGACACATTGAGTTTTAAGTCATTTGCAGAACACCAATTTTGGAACTTGTCCAGATCGGACTGAAGTTTGTATTGGGCAGAGGAAGATTTATACTGAAGACACAGCTTAACGTCATCTGCGTACATAAGTACATGAGAGTTCGGTAAAGCAAAAGGCAAGTCATTTATAAAAATGGTAAAAAGTAAAGGCCCGAGATGACTTCCCTGAGGAACTCCAGATCTAGCTCGGACAAAAAAGGAGAAAACATCGTTAAAAAGGACGCGTTGGGTTCTTCCAGAAAGATAAATGGAAATCCACGTAAAAGGGTTAGCAGGAAATCCCAAAAGATCGAGTTTTCTCAAAGGGAGTGAGTGGTTTACAGAGTCAAATGCTTTACTAAAATCAGTGTAGATGACATCTGTTTGAAGGCCATTTTGGAAGCCATCAATCACAAATGATGTCAGCTCCAACAAGTTGGTGCTAGTGGAGCGACGCCTAATAAAACCATGCTGGCATGGGGAAATGATTGAGCTACAGAGGTGTTGCAGATGAGGAGTAATAATATTTTCAAATAGCTTTGGAATGGCTGACAATTTAGAGATGCCTCTATAATTGGTAGCATCAGATTTTTTCTTTTTATTTTGCAGGGGAATTATAAAGGATTCCTCCACATATGGGGAAATATCGACGTTTCCAGAGATAAGGTGAAAAGCTTTGAAAGAGGTTTGCACAATGACTCGGCGCAATTCTTCAGGACACAGCCTGCTACTCCATCGGGACCTGGTGAAAGTACCGGTTTAACCTTTAAAAGATCCCATAACAAATTGCGCTCGGAGATAGATGGACCAAAAATTAGATTGGCTAAATAAATTTTATATATATATGTTATGCACGGTGAAGTTCGACCGAGCTACTAAGTACCTTGAGAAAGTAAGATTTGCAGCCGGTTCTTTTATATTTGTTTAAAAGTCTATTTTTTATATGTTTAAGATTATTAAGGCTCCTTGTAAACCAATGGGGGTTGTCTTTAACGGACGGATACTTATATGGCACACAAAACAAAACAACTATTAACACTCCTATAAAAATATTCTAAGGCGATATATATCAAAACAACTATTAACACTCCTATAAAAATATTCTAAGGCGATATTTATATCATTGCAGGCTTGGTATTTTTTTTTTACGTTTCTCGGCTGATGTTCTTGAACGAATATGTAGTCTGGCCAGAAGCCAGGCGAACACACCGTCTCAAACATCGACAAAGGCACACATATCTTAAAGAATGATGTGCGCCTTGAGAGTGCAAATTTAAGTTTGGAGATGTCCTCGACCTTAATTTTGGCTTTTGTTTTGGCTTTAATATATCAAGCCGAGATATCGATCTCTGAGGTATCAGGGGCAAGCCGTCAAACAAATATTTGTTTCGTTGAAGGAACAACCTTTAGGGGCTTTGGTCCCGCATCTTGTAGGACTGCGATACCAGTCGGTACCGGGGGTCCGGACCCAATGTTCCCCGTGGGTTTTGCAGGAGTATGCATCAATTGGGGCTGTGGCGTCACTGGTAGTGATGCCATAAAGGACAAATCTGAAAATTGCACTCGATCACTGAAGCATTCGGTATCCGAATTTTTATCAGTCCTGACTCTTGGAGTTGTCAGGGTAATCAGGGGTTGAGTGATAGTCGGCAGTGCGGGCAGAGGATTAGCTGGTGCACACGGCTCCACTAGGGTAGATTTTTTGCGCTTCGGAGACTCTATTAGTAGCTGTAGGTTACTAAATTGAAAATCAAGTGCATTGAATTGATCGCTGATTTTGCGAAAACCAGCTTTCAATTCGTTAAATTCATTTCTTGTGTGCCGTATGAACGCTCTCATCTCGCTCTGCACGGCACGACAGTCACTCCAACAATAGTACAAGCCAGAGCTCCGGGACACTCCGTCCGACACTGAGGCTGTAAAACCGGCACATTTGGCATGTACCATGTTGTCACACAGCCAACAGGGGAGGCTTGGCTGGGATGAAGTTATTGTCTTATTGCAAGACTTAATTGAGCAGACTACTTTAAATTCCATTCTTTATTATATCTTATTTATTTATTTTTTTTTGTTTAAATTTTTGTTATTCCTTGAACCACTGTACCAAATGAAAAATTAGAACAAGATAACAGTTTGAAAGTTAGTATTAGAGTTAGAGGTTAGGCTTAGAGGTAGAGATAAGCAACTCAAAAGGAAATAGCGAAAAGAGCAACAACAAATAGTACAGCAAAGCAGAGCTATGCTTGGATTAAAATTGAAAAATATTAATTCACCACCAAATATATCACTGCATACGCGTAAGCGAGACGGAAATTAGTGATGTATTTTAAAATTGTTAAAACTTTTAAATGTATTTAAATCAAACGCCGGTTTGATCGCAAGGTAGGCAAAATAGTGATATAAACGCACAGCGCACAAAAAAACACGTCCGTTCGCTTTGAAAGGCAAAAGTAAGTGAGACTGATTTGTCTGAGACTGATTTTATTTGCTTTAAAATTCACTGTTTATAGATAAGTAGATACATTGATATTGCTTAGGTGGTAAATTAATGGAATTAGAGAATAAAACAAAATGATAAGTTTACAATTTTATTAGGGTGTGTGTTATAATATACTGTAATTCGAGCAATATAATATATAGCAATTCGAGCGTCAGCAGTTTTGTTATGGGGTTTTTGCTGTAGTGTTCGTTGTGTCAACGTTTACTTCTTCTTACGTTATGAGCTGATTGTATTTATGTGGTAATTTAATATTAAAACTTATGACTTAACATCACCCGGCAGTTGAACAGGTGTTCAACCATCGTCTAACTTCATGTCTTGGGGTAGGTTCTGGAGTGGCTTCTTTGTTGATTCGCTGAGTCTTCGAAGTCCATAGGGATCGCTTGACCGTATGATGAAGGTGAATACCAATATCAGTAAAACGATTGGAATTGCTAATGCTGCATATGATAGTTTTGTCTGGTGGTCCATCTGGTATATTGTTGTAGAACCTGTAGGTCTGCGTCTTTAATGTCGGGTGATTGTGTGATGCCTTCCAAGGTGGACTCTGAGTTTACATCCATAGCTTTTCAGATGTTACCGAATCGGCTGAATGATGTTTGTATTTTCGTTGTCAGGGTTCCAATAGTACTAAGGCTTACATTCGCGTTGCTCGCCATACACCCTGAGGATAATGTTAGTACGCCGGTGTTGTTTATATTAATGGTTGATGAGACCTCGTCGCATACGGCCTGAAGTTCCATTGAGTCCTTGGTGGCGTAGATCCATTGATTGTAGTGTGTTTTGAACCATTCCATGGATTGCACTGTACTGCTCTGACACAGCGTTCAACTTTTATTTTTGAACGACTGGAATTCACATCGATTGTCAGCGTTCCATGCCGTTTGGTGATTGAAACAAATGTGCTGCTCATTCTTTAATAATGAACTGCGATTAAATTCGTCTTCAGTGAATCCGATGAAGCGATCTCGGTTGGCGTTGACTGCGATAATTGTGGTTTGTACGTTGTATATTGTCTAGCTCTTTGAGCTCCATAACGGAATCGGAATGGTGCTGAAGATGTCTAGCAGATCCGTGGACACTAGAGGGATCGTTAACCGGAAAATGGCGTGAGTGGTTGTTGTGCTGCTTTGTGCTGACATCAGTTTGTAGAGCTGAAGCACATCGCTTGATGCAACTGTTAGCATGTGGTTGGGTGGTAGATGATCCCTAATTTGGTCGAGTTGCTCCCGTAGCTGGACTGCTTATACTAACATAGGACTAATGGTTCTATGTCAGACATCGGTTAACACGTTGGTTATTTCACCTTGCATCCGCTGAAGGCCAGTCGCCAACAAATTTATTTGAACCGTCAGGACCATGAATGCCTGCATTAGGTGTTCTCCTTGGTATTTTCCGCGTTGCTGATTTAGGATGGTCATCTGTTATTCCAATGATTTAAGCCGCTTGGATGTCGCCGAGTTTCCTTTCCGGACTATGTTGGTAGTGGAATCAACAATAGACGTTTGATTTTGAAGTAGTTGTAGCAGCAAGTTCCAATTGCCCTTAACCATGTCGATCGTTTTGGCCATGGCTTCAACGTAACTGGAATCGAGTACACCAAATAGAGCATTGGCTGAGTGTCCGATAACATTTAATGGCGAGCATGCTGCATTAGAGTGTTTCCTGATTCAATTTCCGAGTATCGATGTTGAAAATGGTCCAGTATGGAATTGCATGCTCCCGTGTTTTTCAGTTCTTGGCACTTGTGCGTGAGTTCTTTTAATCCAGCCGATAGTACCTTCATGTCGCTCCAGTATGGGTCTAAATCGTAGAAAACAATCATTGTCCACTCTCATACAACCATCCGTGTGGTTCCTAGCCTTTCGTAAAATAGTCCCGGCCTGTTGCGGAACTCGGTTGCCCTTATGGGTTGTGACATGGCGAGTGGAAGCAGCAAGATCAGTGCGAGGATTAACGGAAGGGCTGACAGTCTCCCTTTTTATGTTGTACAGGGGGATCCTCTGTATGTTCCGTGCGGCTGGCCTCGTCTAATGGGTGCTTTTTTGTCAACTCCTCGAGAAATAATGGAGATAGTCGGGTGACTGGTCTTTTGAATATCCCTGCTGACGTTTTGACGTCCACTACTCGTACCAAATTGTCCTGGCCTGAATATGTTTTGATTATGCGACCAATAGGCCAGCTCATCACAGGCACATTATCTTCTTTAATGAGGACTAACAATCCTTCTTTTACATTTTGTGATGTAAGCTTTCATTTCTGTCGATTCTGTATTTCTTGTCCATTGTTTCCAGAAGGTGTGTTTTAGCCTTGAACAAGCTCCTACTTGTTTACTAGAGGTCGTTCGTCGGGAATAAGGTTGGCATCGGGGAGAGCAGTTAAGGGCTCACCAATTAGGAAATGGCCTGGGGTTAGAGCTGACTCATCAGAAGGATCCGACGACATCGGAGTGATGGGACGGGAATTGAGAATGGCTTCAATTTTCACTACTACTGTGTTTAATTCTTTAAATGTAAGGGATGCTGTGGCTGTGACCGATACTAGCAACCGTTTCGCCGATTTGACAGCGGCTTCCCATAGGCCACCAAACGATGGTGCTCTTGGCGGGATGAATTTAAAGTTTACTTGTTTACTATTTAAAGGTTACTTGAAGCCAAGTTCGAGATGAACTGCCTTAGTGGAGAAACAACAGGAGACTGCAATATAGGCCTTGTCGGGTCGCTTGCCTCTGATCTTGTGATGGATCCAAATGGGCCCGCAATAATCTACTCCATCATTCAGAAATGGGCGAGCCTGTGTGACTCTTTAGGTTGGTAAATTTCCCATAATTTGATGCATCAATTTGGCCGGACTCTACTGCATCGCATGCAGTTGTGAATGACGCTTCTTGTCATCGTCTTATCATTGTCGAGCAATAACGCTCTTCCTGCCCACAGTCTTGTACTGTTTGAGATGGCTATGCTCTGCAGAAAATTCGATTTGTTGAATTGTACGCAGCATAATAGTGCGAGCGTGGGTCATTTCTTTCATTTCTTTGTAACAGAACCGCAACATGTATGCAACAATTCGTTGTAGTTTATGGAAGAAATTTCCATGTCTGCAATTGTATAGTTCTCCTCCAAATTCGTCTTTCGAGGCTGCCATGCTTATTGTTTTTTTAACTTGGTTTTTTGTTCCATGTTGGTCGGAGATATTTGTTATAGCTGTTATTGACCAGCTATCTGTTGATCCATGCAGGAACAATGGTCCAAAAAACCACATACTATGATTCGATAGCTTAGTGGCTGTTGTTCCCTAGACAAGACGTGAGCTGCATTGTTGGAGGATGACACGTGACGCCACTGTTTTGGTTCAGTCATTTCCTGGATCTTAGCTATCCGATTTGCCACAAATGTGTGGTAAGTGGAAGCTGTCGCGTTGATCCATCCTAGGACGACGGATGAGTCGGTCCAATAGTACCCCGGAATCTTGCTTGATGCCATGTTGAGATCCTGCCTCACCCTTTGGGTAAGTTCTGCGCCTGAGAGTGCTGCGCATAACTCCAACCTGGGCAGGATTTGTTTCGCGCTAGGCGCCTCCCTCGACTTGGAACACAGTAATCGTACTGAAATCAGCTTGTCCTTGTAGGTGGCTCGTGCATATATCGCTGCTCCGTATGCTTGCTCGGAGGCATCTACAAAGGTGTGTAGCTCCTGCGTGGTTGGAACCTTCCCATCGAATATGTGGCTTGAAATTTTTAGTGTATTCAATGCTTGCAGGTCGAAACGATAACTTTTCCATTTCGCCTGAAGCTCCGTTGGGAGCTCATCATCCCATGCCAGTTTGCATTCCCAGAGGTGCTGCATGAATATTTTTGCCTTTACTACTACTGGTGCTAATAACTCAACTGGGTCAGAGATTTGGGATAGCGCTAAGCACACCACTCGCTTGGTTGTGACTGCCACAGAGTTGATCTTCGGTGGGCATCCATATAAGCCCAAGTGTTTTGACACTATGATGCTCTAGTGTTTCATCCAGCTTGACATTATTCACAATGTCTTTTCTAGGTATTCCTTTTAGCACGTCCGCATTATTTGAGAACCACTTTCATAGCTTGAAACCGTGTGGCAGCAGTATCTTGTTGAGTTCTTGTTGCATTTGCACTGCTTCTGCGATCGTGTTTGCGCCCGTCAGACAGTCATCTACGTAAAAATCCTTGTCGAGTGCCACCGATCCAAGCGGATACTATCCCTGTGATCGAAGTGCTAAATGATCTAGGCATTTCGTTGCCAGAAACGGGGCGGCCGTAACTCTATGACTGTTTTGAGTCGATAATATATTAGATCCTCAGACGGGTTATTTCGCCATACCACTAGTTGATGGAATTGGTCATCTGGATTGATCCATACTTGACGGTACATCTTTTCTGTATCTGCCATGAATACGTATTTGTGCATTCGGAACCGTGGTAAAATGAAGAATAAGTCGCTTTGAACGGTGGGACCTTGTGAGGAGATGAAATCTCCCACACCCAAGACAGCAAGGTGGGAAGGAGGGGTCGGGTACGGGTCATCCTCACGGAGGGAGAACAGGAGGTCAGGAGACCACAGAAAGCCGTGTGCAACATTGACGGAAGGGAGAAAGTAAAGGAAGACGACGTGGAACGTAACGGGACAGAGAGCCCGCATAGCAACAGCCAAGGCGCGGAGAAAGCAGGAGGAACGGAGAAAGTAACGGGACGAGCAGCGGAGCGGCGATGGAGCACGAGAAAGCAGGGGACGACGGGGTAAGTAGCGGGTCAGGGAGCCCGCCTAGCAACAGCGAGGGATAAAGTCGGACGAATAAAGTTGCGGCACTGGAGGATGGACGCAACTAACGGAAGGAGCGGTCCAGGAAGGATTAACGGCCGCGCCGGCGGCTATATAAGGTACTGCCGGCGTGGGATCGGGGCGGTTAGTCAGCAGAGAGTCTGACAGTGTGAAGTCCGAGGACCGCCTTTGGAGAGTCCGGAGACCATTCCGGGAAAGTGCACGAGTCAGATCGAGTGCGAGGCAACGTAAAGTCGGCAAGAGTGAAATCGGTCAAGACACCGCACCAAGGTTTGCCAGTGAAAAGCGATCGACCCGCCGAATCCTCGTCAAGCAAGACTCCGGCCAAGCGATAGCGGGCCGGCGCGAGCAAGACCAAGGGGAGGAGGACGCCAAGCGTTAGGCATTCCATCCGGCAGAGGCCACCACGGTAACACACTCGGCTGCAAGGCACCGAAACCATCCGTCTATCTCGGCGTAAGCTCGGAGAGTTCGGACGGCGACCAACCCGAGCAGCTACCAGGCCCGACGAAAGGGCACCAGCATCCAGCATCGAAGACATCGGAGAGCCGCCGATCCTAACGCGGTTAGCCCCAGTCACCAAGCCGGTTGCCAGACACCAGACCAACACTCTCCCACGGCGTACGCCTCGCGAAGGTGGGAAGTCCGGCGACCAACACGGGGCGGTGACCGGCGAACCCGGAAGGGAGAGCGCGAGCGAGAGCGGAGGAGCCAGGCTACGCTAGGAGACAACAACACAGCAAGTAGCCCCTTCTTGTAAAGCACAACATTATCATATAAAGGGAATAATACCGACTAATCCACTCTGTGTTATTTCTGGGCTCGGGCAATCACGTCGAATATATAAATTCGGTGGAACGTTCCCACAAACTCTGTGAGCTAGCCGCGGCAATTGTCGCGAACAGACAGTAAGCAAACCGTACGTTACACCTGGCGCCCAAACTACGTGATTGCTTCCGAGTTCAAAATACACACAAAAAAAAAGAGTAAAAAGAGTTGGATCTACACACTCCGTAAAGAGGAGCTAACGGAGATGTGTGAAGAGTTAGGCCTGCATTCGGAAGGCACCGTCGACGCCTTGAGGGGTTTGGTGGTAAAATGGGTCGATAACAACAGGGAGGAGGAGGGAACAGGAGCAATAGTGAGAAGCTTTGAGCTCAAATACACTCAACGGTCCAGTCCGAGATCGAGGACTGTGAGCGAGTCGGAGAAGATGCACAATTTGTCCGTGCCAGAGATAAAGCTCGGGAGGACAGCAGATGTATGAAGGCAGGCAGTCCAAGCTCAGGTGGACTACGCGAAGGTGGCAAGGCAGGTGCGGGACTGGCCATTCCGGTTCGATGGAACAGGAGACCCGCTAGAGATCCTCGACAAGGTGGTATGGACGACCATAACATACATACGGGGAACAGCTGTCTGCAACCGTAGAAGTCGGCCAGGTGCGGGTGAAGGCGATGTTGGACACGGCAGCAACCGCAAGCTTCGTGAGGAAGAGGCTGGCCCAGGACTTTGCAATCGCAGGAAGTAGGGCAAGCACAACAAGGCAAGTACGGCTGGCGAATGGGAGCTTGGTGAATGTGCAGGTGGTGGTCAAGGCGCAGATGCGGTTTGGAAGCCACCAGAAAGTGACGAGTCTCTTGGTGCTGCCGGGAACACGGTACCCAATAGAGATTTCAGCGAGGGAGAACGAAAGCGGCTCCCAGCAGGAGAGGATGTCGGTAGCGGTGACGAGGATCCCAGAGGAATGGAGGCAGGACCAGATAGACGGATACATAAGGCAGGAAATGAAAAGGTTTGCGGATCAAAAAGGAAGGTCCAACATAACCCAACACCGGATAACCATGAAGAGTGACATACCGATCAAACAGCGGTAAAGTAGAGGATCTGCTGGAGCAAGGATGCATCGACCCATCAACAAGTCCATACAGCTCGCCGTCGGTAATGGTGAAGAAGAAGACGGGGCAGTGGAGGATGTGCGTCGACTTCAGGCAGATTAATGCCAAGTCCGTGAAGGACGCATGCCAAGGATAAATTTCATCTTGGAGCAGCTGCGAGAGGCCAGATTTTTCAGTAGCCTGGACCTAAAGGATGGATACTGGCAGATACCATTGGAAGAAGCCAGCAGCAAATATACGGCGTTCACGGTGCCAGGCAAGGGTTTGTAACAGTGGAAGGTGATGCCGTTCGGCCTACATTCGGCGTCGGCCACGTTCCAAAGAGCGTTGGATCAGGTGATCGGTCCCGTCATGGCACCGCACGCATTTGCATACCAGGATGATATTATAGTCATGGAAAGACGTTGGAGGAGCACATGAGGAACTTGAAGGAGGTGTTTCGTAGATTAAGAGAGGCGGATTTCGCCGGGATCGTGCGCCCGTTGAATGATTTGCTGCGAAAAGGAGTAAAATGGGAGTGGACAGAAAGGCAACAAAAGGCATTCGACACTCTGAAGACGCGACTGGTGGAGGCCCCCGTGCTCGCGTGTCCGGACATCGGCAAAAGTTTTGTGCTGCAACCGGATGCGAGTGTCTACGGGGATGGCGAACGGGTTATCGCCTACGCAAGCAGGACACTGATCGGGGCCGAACGGAACTACTCGTCCACCGAAAAGGAGTGTCTGGCCATAGTATGGGCCGTAAGGCAGATGCGACCATATTTATAAGGGTACCAGTTCGACGTGATCACGGACCACATGGCTCTCAACTGGATGAGCATCGAGAGCCCGCTCGGGAGGATCGCGAGATGGGCGTTCGAGCTACAACAATACGACTACGAAATCAGCTACCGTAAGGGAAAGTTGAATGTCGTCGCAGACGTTCTGTCCAGGCAGCGCGGCGTGGAAAACCTAAGGGGTGCAAAGATGGAGGATACCAGGGAATGCGAGTGGATATCGGCGCTCAGGGAGAAGAAACGAGCGGAACCGCAGAAGTATCCGGACTACGCGGAGGTGGCCGGACTCGTGTATCGCCACATCCCTCACCGAGCAGGGAGCGAAGAGGTGGAGTCATGGAAGATGTGCGTTCCAAAACACACGAGACGTCGTTTGTTGCACGAGAACCACGATGCGCCGACGGCAGGCCACCTGGGAGTCCGAAAGACTATGGCGGGAGTGGCGTCAAGGTACTACTGGCAACGATTGCAGCGCGACGTGCGGAAGTACGTGCGGGGAGGCAAGACATGCCTGAAGTACAAGCCGAGCCAGATGCAGGCGGCGGGAAAGATGCTCACACAGGTGCCGGAGGAGCCCTGCAACGGTGTGCTTGGATTTCGTTGGTCCGTTGCCAAGATCAAAGCATGGGAACACGATGTTGTTGGTGATGTTAGATCGTTTCTCAAAATGGACCGAAATTACGGGATACTCGCCGGCGTTCATCACCCAAGGAAGGGAGCCTAGGTTGCCGAAGGCCATGTTCGACGAGGGAGCTTTGGGCTCAGGATTGGAGCAGCCAGCACCTGCCGGTAACGCAGAGAGGCTAAAGGAGGTGTTCGAGCTAGTGAGGCGGAACATGGAGAAAGCGGCGCAGGATCAGGCCCGGCATTACAACCTGCGAAGGAGGCAATGGAGCCCGAGGATAGGCGAGTTAGTTTGGGCCAAGGAGCACCACCTGTCCAAAAGAAAGAAAGAAAGCGTACGTCAGCGAATTCTAGCTACAGCCAGGCTAGTCGAAGAACAGGGAAGCAGCAGCGGCAGGCAAGGAGGCTTCAAACGAAGAAGCAGGAGGTGAACAGGAGGCGCAAAGACTCGCGGCGTTCGCCGAGTAAGTAGCGGGGCGAATATAACGGAGTAGGCGGAGATACAAGAGGGACTGCCAGGGTATATAAGGGCCCGGAGCTTAACTGGCGGGCCTTTCAAGAAAACACAATGGCAAGCGTCGAATCCACAAGCCGTACCCCGGAGGTGTCGTCGGATGAAAGCGTCGTAGAGATCGTCGGCGACCCCGGGTGGAGGATGAGGAGTTGGCGAAGGGCAGTATGGAGAGCAGCGACGGCAGATGGAAGCGGAAGGAGATGGATCCCGCCAGGGGAAGCGGATGTCGGACCGTCGCCGGAGGAGAAGATGGCAAGAGAGAAGAATGAGTTGAAGGCCGCTGCGATAAGGATGATGCGGAGGACGCATGTTGACGTCGCGGAGCAGCGAGTGCAGGAGAGGCGGGCAAGGAGGGCCCTGGCGAGGGCAGAGCTACAGCAAGCCCGAGTCCGTCTGATGGTGGCAAGGCAGGCTGCGAGAGAGGCCGGGGAAATGGCCAGAAGACGACGGAGATCAATGGTGGAGAAGGCAAGAGCCCGAATGGAGGAGCGGCGGTGGACAAAGCGCCGTTGCGAACGAGCCAGGCGGAGGAGGACGGCCAGAAAGGCGCGGCGAGGCGGACCGGGAGACAGGCCACGCCGGAGAAAGCAAAGGACCGGCACTGGAACGTTCCGGGTGCGCAGGTGGAGCAGGTCCTGCGGGCGTTCCGGTGGAACGGGCAGTTGTTCCACCAGCAGGTGGTAACAACGACGTGGCCCGTTTCAGAGAAAAAGGAGACGGCAAGGGAGGAGGAGCCATCGGTAGAAGTTAGGCTGAAGAAAGAGGAGCCGGCTCAGCAGGGTCGAGAGCAGCCAGAAGAGGGCCCGTAGGAGACGTGGACGAGAGGGCCATGGAAGTGGCCGGAGCCGGTGAAGAAACAGGTGACGCGGCAGATGTCAGAGCCGCCGCCACCAGGTAGCAGGCCGGTGCTGCTTAGGTTGGAGTCGCCGCCGGAAGGAGCCGCGACCAGGACGGACCTAGCCCTGGCGGAGTGGCCACCGGAGCTGGAGGAGAAGGTGGAGCGGCTGAGGAAAGCACACCCCGGCAGTTGTTGCCACCTGGTTCCGTGGGCACGAAGGTGTTCAGGGTGCGGTCGAGCGCACGGGGCGTGAAGGTGTGGGAGAGAGTATAAAAAAACAGAATGAAATAAAAAAAAAAAAGGAAAAAAATGTCTAACGAAATATACATGGGAATATTATGCAAATAATCCAAGGAAAAGAGGTTTGGAAAAAAAAATAATAGTTGAACTAGGAAAAATAGTTTGGGGGAAGAAGAAATAAAATAAATAAATTGGTAAATTGGGAAAAATAGTAAAAAAAAAAACATACATATACAAAAAAAATAAAAATAAAAAAAAAAAAATTTTTTAAATATACAAAAAAATAAAAAAAAACAAAAAAACTAACAATAATAATAAAAATATATACACTTAGAAACATATAAAAAAAAATCGAAAATGTACATATATATTTTCGTGTATTCACAGAGAAAAAAATGGGAAAGTAAATAGAATAACACAAACTAAGTGTTACAATCGGCCAGGTTGCGACCAATGACCTCAATGACCTGGTGAAGAGAGGGCGAAGGGGATGTTACACATCCACACAGCGTAACCAAAACGAAAGGAAAAACGAGAATGGAAAGCTAACTTCGGACGGAGCCGAAGCTTATATACCCTTGCAGTTAAATAGCGGCTTCTATTGACTTAAGATATAGTAAATATCGGATATAGTTGGCCGATCTTTACAAAAACATTCATAACAACCTTAGATTCGTATAAAATGGATTTTAAAAGAAGTCCGACGCTTCTACACCCAAAAACACGAAAGTTGTGGCATTTCCGATCGTTCAGTTATATAGAAGCTATAGGATATAGTCGGCCGATCCGTATGAAATTTTTTAGATCGGCTTAGATTTTTACAAAAGAGAATCTGTGCAAATTTCAATCTTCTATCTTCAATAACATGGAAGTTATAGCATTTCCGATCAATCAGTTATATAGAAGCTATAGGATATAGTCGACCGATCCGTATGATATTTTAAATTCCCATAAAAGGGAATCTGTGCAAATTTCAAGTTTCTATCTTCAAAAACGTGGAAGTTATAGCATTTCCGATCAATCATATAGCAGCTATAGGATATAGTCGGCCGATCCGTATGAAATTTTCCAGATCGGCCTAAATTCCCCTTATAGTCAATCTGTGCAAATTTTAAGTTTCTATCTTCAAAAACGTGGAAGTTACAGCATTTCCGATCAATCAGATATATGGCAGCTATAGGATATAGTCGGCCGATCCGTATGAAATTTTCCAGATCGGCTTAGATTCCCATAAAAGGGAATTTGTGCAAATTTCAAGTTTCTATTTTCAAAACGTGGAAGTTATAGCATTTCCGATGAATCATATGGCAGCTATAGGATATAGTCGGCCGATCCGTATGAAATTTTCCAGATCGGCCTAAATTCCCCTAATAGTCAATCTGTGCAAGATTCCCATAAAAGGGAATTTGTGCAAATTTCAAGTTTCTATCTTCAATAACATGGAAGTTATAGCATTTCCGATCAATCAGATATATGGCAGCTATAGGATATAGTCGGCCGATCCCGGCCGTTCCGACTTATATACTGCGTGCAAAGAAAAGAAGGGTGTGTGCAAAGTTTCAAGACGAAAGCTAAAAAACTGAGAGACTAGTTCGCGTCGAAACAGACAGACGGACCGACGGACAGACGGACATGCTTATATCGACTCAGGAGGTGATCCTGATCCAGAATATATATACTTTATGGGGTCCTGGATGTCTCCTTCACTGCGTTGCACACTTCTGACCAAAATTATAATACCCTCTGCAAGGGTATAAAAAAAGAGCGATATATTATATATTAAGGAGCAGATCTTGGATTCTAATCTCCCTGCTACTATTCATCCAAACTTCGTGTTTTGAAGCATGTCGCCTTTTTTACCTATATTCTTCTGATTCGGCTGCAGAAGCGAGTAATAACGCGTGGCACCAATTAACAGATCTATTCTTCCAGGTCTGTCAAAATGGATAAATTTAAATCACTACGAGATATCCGCTGAGCTGGTTGGTAATTGTTCGTAATCCCCATGAAGGCCCTTAACCAGTAACGTTACTTTGGCCTTGCTCAATTTATGTTGTCCACCGATGCCTTCGATTCGAAGCTGAGTATCATGCTGCTTTAATGACAACATTGATGCCATTCGTTCTGTGATCTAACTAATTTGAGATCCTGAGGCTAGCAGTGCACTGAAGTTTGCCGTCTGACCGTTCATTGCCTGGACGGCTACCTTTGCGGTGGCAAGAAGGTTGTTATTCTTGTTTCATGCTGCACGTACAGCTGGAGACTGCAGATTGGCGGTTTTAAGGTGCAATAGGGTATGAAGCCTTTTGTCGCGATTGAAACAATTTCTGCCCTTGTACCCAATTTAGCCGTTCGGGTTTGGATTTAGGTCGAAACTGCTCGCATTTATAAATGGCATGGGACGGTGCCTTGCAATAGGAGCAGGAATTTTTTTTCCGGCCGTGGTAGATGCGCACGTCGGATTCCTTGACACTCTTTTGGCCATGAGCGTAGTCTCTTTTCCTGCTCTTTCCTGAGCTCAAGACTCTAACTCTGCTCGAGGAATTCCAAATTGATTGGAGGGGCTATATTTCTACTGAGTTTCCAATATTCTGCTTAAACAGATCCATGTTAGTAATATTAAGCTTATCGGTAAGCAAGACTACTAGAAACGCATCCCATGTGGATACGTCGATCCCTTAGCCCTTTAATGATGCAAGAGTCTCTAGGGTGGTGAGATATAGCTTCTGTATCGATTTGGCACTGTGTTTTCTCGTTCTCCAACCTCTTCACTTTGACTCGGGCCTTGCATTAACTTTTCTCGACCGGCCTTGAAGATGTCGCAGTATTTTTCAAAATTGGTCCGGAGATCATCCGCATCCGTTTTGGCCTGCGTATTTTTTTTTTGTATTATTCTCCATGAAATGCTCCCAAGCTTCTTTAAGCACCGCTAGTTTGAACTCGAAGTTTTGTCTTTGTCTTTTGTCTTTGCCTTTGTCCAGCGGCTTGGCCCATCCTTCTTGTAGTTTCGAATACATCTCGAAACTTCCTGCCCGATCTCTTGCTGGGCATCAATGAGCTCTTGATCCTTAGCCTTATCTGAGGTATGTTCTTGGATTTTTGGGGCATTGAATCCCTTTTCCATCTTTTCGCTCTTCGTTTCTGACCGTTGGGAGTGTTTTATTTGCTGCTAGCGTGCTAGTAGCTGGATGCGCTCCGACTCGCTACCGAAAGTGGTCGAAGAAACTGAGCTGATATGATTGTTAAGAATCGGCTGGTCTCTTTGTTGACCAGTGACCGACTTATTTTGTGGCAGGGTCTATTGTGTAGAGACCGTTGCACAATGTGGTGCAGAAACCTATTGCCTTGTTGGCAGCATTGCTTTTTGGAAATGTCCTTAATATTGAATTTTCTTTTGTGGAATTCTTTTAATCTACCGATTAAAGGATAGCAGCACAGAGTAATTTAGAAGATCCTGCGTCCTTGTTTGGAAGTAGTCTAATTTTTTTGCTTCTTTGAGGTGTTGGACTACGGCTTCACATACAGGTTACTTCGTAAAGTCTTTGATGTGTGATCCTGGGCTGGTAGGATCACGTCGGGGTCACCAAAATGTTCATCCTTGGGGATTAATTGAGCAAAAAGGTACATAAACCAATTGCTAGGTAGGGTATTCAAAAAAGGCTTGCAATGGGTACATAAACAGATTGCTGGTTTGTTGCCGCAACTTGCACTTGAAAAAATTGGACGTTGGAGAGGTAATGAGTTCAGAAAGAGTTTGTCTGAGACTGATTTTATTTGCTTTAAAATTCACTATTTATAGATTAGTAGATACATTGATGTTGCTTAGGTGGTAAAGTAATGGAATTAGAGCATAAAACAAAATGATAAGTTTACAATTTTAATAGGGCGTGTGTTACAATATACTGTTGATTGCAGCAATTCGAGCGTTAGCAGTTTTGTTGTGAGGTTTTTTGCTGTAGTGTCCTTTGGGTCAGCGTTTACTTCTTCTGCTTACTTCTTGTCTGCTATCCAGTCGGTTTTTAATCTTATGTCCGATAGCGACCAGCTGGTGGTTCTGGGTGACTTTAATATACCTGAACTCACTTGGTCGAATATCGATAACGTTACAGCTTTATCACTTTCTTCACACCATGATTTTACTGCGGGCATGTTTGACATGTCTTTAGGTCAAATTAACCATGACAGAAATTCTTTAGGTCGGCTTCTAGACTTATGTTTTGTGTCTGATCCAGATGGAATCACCCCTTCCAGAGCTCTGCCTTTGGTGACCCCAGAAGATCCATATCATCCTACGCTTGAGGTTTCAATCGAAACCATTGCCTTAGTTAAACCTCATAGCGTAGGTAATAGAATTCGCTGCTTTAGTAAGGCTGATTTTATAAAGCTCAATAACTTAATTCTTTCCTTTAATTGGTCTGATCTTTTGGCATGCAATGATATAAATATCGCCTTAGAATATTTTTATAGGAGTTTGAATAGTTGTTTTGACTCTTGTGTGCCATGGAAGTATCCGTCCGTTAAAGACAACCCCCCTTGGTTTACAAGGAGACTAAATAATCTTAAACATATCAAAAATAGACTTTTAAACAAATATAAAAGAACCGGCTGCAATCTAACTTTTTCAAGGTACTTAGTAGCTCGGTCGAACTTCACCGTGCATAACGCTGAATGTTATAGAGATTATATTCGCCGTTGTCGGGTTCAGTTCACTCAGGACCCGAAGCAGTTTTATAATTTTGTAAACACAAAGCGAAGTATCTTCTCCTTCCTTGCTCTCGTTTGAAAATTCTTTTGTGAATACAGATCGTGGTATTGCAGATCTATTCGCAAAATTTTTTCAAAACAACGTATTCACCTTGTACTATTTCCGATCAGCCCTACACATATGAAATTCATTCAGCCAATCTTATTTTTGGTCCATCTCTCTCCGAGCATAGTTTGTTATCGGATCTTTTAAAGGTTAAACCGGTACTTTCACCAGGTCCCGATGGAATACCAGGCTGAATTGCGCTGAGTCATTGTGCAAACCTCTTTCAAAGCTTTTCACCTTATCTCTGGAAACGTCGATATTTCCCCTTATGTGGAAGGAATCCTTTATAATTCCCCTGCATAAAAAAGGGAAAAAATCGAATGCTACCAATTATAGAGGCATCTCTAAATTGTCAGCAATTCCAAAGCTATTTGAAACGAGAATGGAAAGCTTCGGACGGAGCCGAAGCTTATATACCCTTGCAGTTAAATAGCGGCTTCTATTAATTAAAGATATAGTAAATATCGGATATAGTTAGCCGATCTTTACAAAAACATTCATAACAAGCTTAGTACAAAATGAATTTTAAAAGAAGTCCGATGCTTCTACGCCCAAAAACACGCGAGTTGTTGCATTGAGGGTGTGTGCAAAGTTTCAAGACGATAGCTCAAAAACTGAGAGACTAGTTTGCGTAGAAACAGACAGATGGACAGACGGACAGACGGACATGCTTATATCAGTAAGGAGGTGATATCATATCAGGAGGTGATCCTGATCCAGAATATATATACTTTATGGGGTCCTGGATGTCTCCTTCACTGCGTTGCACACTTCTGACAAAAATTATAATACCCTCTGCAAGGGTATAAAAATTATTACTCCTCATCTGCAGCACCTCTGTAGTTTAATCATTTCTTCATGCCAGCATGGTTTTATTAGGCGTCGCTCCACTACCATCAACTTGTTGGAGCTGACATCATTTGTACTTGATGGCTTCCAAAATGGTCTTCAAACAGATGTCATCTACATTGATTTTAGTAAAGCATTTGACTCTGTAAACCACTCACTCCTTTTGAGAAAATTTGATCTTTTGGGATTTCCAACTAACCTTCTTACGTGGATTTCCAGTTATCTTTCTGGAAGAACCCAACGTGTCCTTTTTAATGATGTATTCTCCTGCCTAGTCCGAGTCTACTTTTTACCATTTTTATAAATGACTTGCCTTTTGCTTTACCAAACTCTCGTGTACTTATGTACGCAGATGACGTTAAGCTGTGTCTTCAGTATAAATCTTCCTCTGCCCAATACAAACATCAGTCCGATCTGGACAAGTTCCGAAATTGGTGTTCTGCTAATGACTTAAAACTCAATGGGTCAAAATGCAAACTTATGTCATTCTATCGCTTAAGCCCCATCCAGGCAACTTATTTTCTTTATGGGACCGCCCTAGAAATATTAACTCAGGTTAACGACCTAGGTGTCCTATTAGACTTCAAGCTTAAATTTACCGACCATATATCGGCAATGGTTAATAAAGCCAAGGGTGTGCTTGGTTTCATTAAAAGATGGTCAAAGGAATTTTATGACCCTTATATAACCAAAACTCTTTACATATCTTTAGTTCGTCCGATTCTTGAATACGGTTCATGTGTGTGGAGTCCCCAATATGGGGTTCATCAAGACCGTATTGAATCAGTACAGAAGAACTTTCTCCTTTTTGCTCTTAGGGGTCTAACCTGGGATGCAAGTATTCAACTCCCGTCTTATCATAGCAGACTACTTTTAATAAACTTACCATCCCTACTAAACCGTAGGACTATGCTGGGTGTAGTTTTCATCAATAACCTTATTAATGGTGGGATCGACAGCCAGAACCTCTAAGTCTGTTAAAATTTAACGTTCCTTTTAGGGCCTCTCAAACTTTCCTCCCCTTATTTCTTAACGTAGGTCAACATATGCCCAGCATGACCCTTTCAGGGTACTATGTTCTGACTACAATAACCTATATCAAATTATTTCACAGAACTCTTGCATGAAATCCTCTATTCTTTCCTACTTAAGAGAGCAACAATGTAACTCTTCCTCGTAACCTTTTTAAAATACTTATTCCTCATCTCGGATCTATCCCCGCGATTAAGCCGTTCGATAAACGGCAGCGCCCCTCGGTCGGTTGGGCGGGAGGTGGGCTGTACGTATGCAGTGGGAGCCGCGAAAAAACAAAAAAAAAAAAAGAAAAAATATGTACTCTGGCTAGAAGCCAGGCAAACACACTGTCTCAAACATCGACAAAGGCACACATATCTTGAAGGATGATGTACGCCTCAAGAGGGCAAATTTAAATTTAGTGTTGTCCTCCACCTTAATTATGGCTTTTGATTTGGCATTGATGCAAGCCAAGATATCGATCTCTGAGGTATCAGTGGCATGTCGTGAAATAAATATTTGTTTCGTTCATAGAAAAACCTGTAGAGGCTTAGGTATTGTAGCTGGTAAGACCGGGGGTCCGGACACAATGTTCACCGTGGGTTCTACTGGGGTATGCAGCAATTGGGGCTGCGGCGTCACTGGTAGTGATGCCAAGGGGGACAAATCAGAAAGTTGCATATGATCAATGAAATGATCACGGCTCAGCAGGGGTGAATTTTTTGCGCGTCGGAGACTCAATATGCAGCTGAAGGCTTCTAAATTGAGAATCAAGCGCTTTTTCGCTGATTTTACTAAAACCAGCTTTCATTCATTAAATTCGTTTCTTGTGTGCCGCGTGAACGCGTTATATCGCTCTGCACGCTCTGCGACAATCACCGCAACAAGAGTGTAAGCCAAAGCTCCGGAACCCTCCGTCCGACACTGAGGTCGTGAAACCGGCACATATTGTCACACAGCCTAAAAATTGCCAGAAAAATTGTAGTCTTGTTGCCAGACTTAATAGCGCAGACTACTTTAAATTCCATGTTATTTATTATTTTTTTATTTTAAATTCAATTTTTTTTAATGAATTTTTTTTTAAAGAAAAATAAGATCCGGATAACGGTTTGTAAGTTTGGTATAAGAATTAGGCTTGATTTAGTCTTAGAGATAAGGAACTCTAAAAGGGAATAGAGAAAAAGAGCATCAACAAATAGTTAAACAAAGCAGAGCAATGCTTGGATTAAATTTAATAAATATTAATTTACCACTGCACATGCGTAAGCGAGACGGAAATTGTTAATTTGTTGTAAATAATTTATAAATTTAATTTGTATTCATCTCAAACGCCGGGTTGATCGCAAGATAGGCAAAATAATAATATATACGCAATGGAAAAACAAATTGTCGTTAAACGACACGCTTTCCATCGGCCCCAGTATTCAGCGAAACCAATTTGCTGTCAGTCTGCGGTTCCCGATTTACAAATACGTCTTCTCAGCGGACATAGTCAAGATGTTCGCAAATTTGGGTACCGTAAGGCGAAAAGATCCTTCAGATCCTGTCAAGCATTACCAACTTCGCACGGTCACATATGGAACATCAAGCGCACCCTTTCTATCGGTTTGGATAGGGAGCATATGGCTGATGAACAAGGATTCTTCGAACACCCCAGTCAAGGTTTTAGGTCTTTATTGGCACCCCGCAAGGAACACGCGGGTACGCCGAAGAGTGGTAAACAGCGATGGAACACCTTCAGTAACAAAACTTGCAGCAAAGACAAGGGTGGCACCTTTAAAGCAACAATCTTGTACTTCTACCAAGTTAGAGGCTGGATTAAGAAACATACACGTCACGACCTACGCATAGACCTTGTATGGCTATCGTATTCAGCTCAATCGCATCTCATCTTGGTTGAAGCTCATCCATACACTTGCTTACGTCCTGCGATTAATCCATCGCATGAAACTTCCGTCTTGGAAATCAGACACGGATGACAACTTCTTATCCCCAGCCCACTTCTTGATCAGGTGATCAATGTATCAAGGCTTCTGGAACCAGTGGCACCAGGAGTATCTGACCAGTCTACAGCAGCGTCCCAAGTTGACCACCATCAAACCCAACATTTCGATCTTTAGCGTTGTGCTCGTCAAGGAGTCAAACACACCATCTGCATATGGCAACTAGCACGGGTTATCGACACCTACCCAGGAAACGACAACATGGTTCGAGGGGTTCACGGCGGGCCGGGATGTTCATGAACTAAAGTAGATTTTAAGTTCAAATATCGTTATTCCAGAAGTTTCACTTATCTTATGTCGTTTGGCTTTTGTCTGACTTATAATTTCTGTACACTCTAGACTTAAGATCCATTTCACATGTATACACACACACCTATGGCTGAGTTCCAAACCATGTATACCATAATTCTGTTTATACTGTTGACGTTCTTATTAATTATTATGTGTGTCTAACATTTTCTCTTGATAATATTAATATTTAATATTTTTAATATTTAATATTTTTAATATTTAATATTTTTAATATTTAATATTTAACCCGGTCATATTGGGTTTGATTTTATTGTAAAGAATGTCAAAATGTTTTTGGTTTGTTGTGGAATGAATACTTCGATTATATTCCTGAGCGGCTCTAATTACAATTTCGGAATAATCGATTAGATTGAATTCTTCTTTTATACAGTATGCTAATTATTTGTCAAATGTGCCCTTTCAATCTGTCCGTTTGAACTACTGTGTCTCGGGTCTGCGTAATGTATAATCCGCACCTTTGTGCAAAAGATATCAACTGGGCTCATGTAAAGCTAATGTTCGTCTAATCCCCTATAAGCCCGACTGTGTGTTTCCTTTATTATAATAGCTCTGTCTTCGTGTTTTTTACGTCTTGCAGAAATATTTGCATAAAAAAATTTGTAAGTAAAACTTTTTTTGATGATACTTGAATATGGTATAAATCTGCTAAACTACAATGAATTTTAACCGTTATGTTAGGTGGAAGATATTCTTTTAATATAGTTACGAAGTTCTTAGCTGTATCATATTTGATTATGTGTCTTGCCTTGTCAAAAATTAGCAGCGACTCATGTATTGTATATATGTATATTAACAACGTGGAGTTGTTAATAACAAATGTTGTATAAATTGATTTAATGGTTTTCGGGCCTCTTGTATTACATTTTTTAAACTACTTTCAGCAGAATGCTGTGTGCCTTGATCTAAGTTTGAATGTTCTGATTCGTATATATTGCTATTTGTAATATTATTGATTTGATCTCGCGATTAATTAAACATTTTTTGTTTAGGGTGTGTATTTAATTTTTGGGGTTGCATAGTTACGGACAATTTTTCATATTTGTTTTTTGCAAAATGTTTATTATTTTAATGAAGTCTGCGTCATTAAATGAGCTTCAACTTAGTCTTATTATTTGTTATTTTAGCATTCTACTGATTTCGTCGATAACAAAATCTGAAACTGACAAGGCATAAGGATATTGCTTAGGTGGAATTGCCCTCTTATTTGTCGTATTTATTTCACCACGAATATCAGTTCGCATTTTTCTCAATATCTTTTCTCGCATTTTTTGCTACTTTTATCACTTTTTATCATTACTTGAATTAAACTTGTTTCGTCTTTTTCATCACTATCGTAATATATCAGCCCTTCTGTTTTTCCTTTATACTCCAACCTCCCTGTATTTATTATAGCTCCAAGTTTTCATATTAAATTAAATCTAAAAAGAAAGTCAGAGGGTATTATAATTTCGGTCAGAAGTGTGCATCGCAGTGAAGGAAATATTCTGGATCAGGATCACCTCCTGAGTCGATATAAGCATGTCCGTCTGTCCGTCGGTCCGTCTGTCTGTTTCGACGCGAACTAGTCTCTCAGTTTTTTAGCTTTCGTCTTGAAACTTTGAACACACCCTTCTTTTCTTTGCACGCAGTATATAAGTCGAAACGGCCAGGATCGGGCGACTATATCGTATATGTAGCTAGCTGCAATATAACTAATTAATCGGAAATGCCACAACTTTCGTGTTTTTGGGCGTAGCAGCGTCGGACTTCTATTAAAATCCATTTTAGCATTCATAAGCTTGTTATGAATGTTTTTGTAAAGATCTGCTAACTATATCCGATATTTAATATATATTTAATCAATAAAAGCCGCTATTTAACTGCAAGGGTATATAAGCTTCGGCTCCGTCCGAAGCTAGCTCTCCATTCTTGTTTGAGCTTGAGTTTGCTACCTGGTTTGGTTCGTACGATAATGGTTTGATTGGTTTTTTAGTTATTGTTTTGCCAAAAATTAATATTCTGTGGCTAATTATTATTTTGGTTTTAAGTCCAATTGTTTCCTGTCCTTTGTATTATTACTTTGGATGGAATTTACTGAATTAAGTCTTATATTATTTCCCTAATTTTTTATTTTTTTTTTTACATGTTAGTTAATATATTACAAAATAATATATATATATTTTTTTTTTCGTCGCTTCCACTGCATACGTACAGCTCACATCCCGCCCAACCGACCGAGGGGCGCTGCCGTTTATCATACGGCTCGAATCGCGGGGATAGATCCAAGACGAGGAATAAGTATTTTTACGAGGAAGAGTTACATTGTTGCTCTCTTAATAGGAAAGAATAGAGGATTTCATGCAAGAGTTTTGTGAAATGATTTGATAGAGGTTATTGTATTCAGAACATAATACCCCGAAACGGTCATGCTGGGCATATGTTCACCTACAAAAGTTAAGAAATAAGGGGAGGAAAGTTCGAGAGGCCCTAAACGGAACATTAAATTTTAACAGACGTAAAAGGTTCTGGCTGTCGATCTCACCATTAATAAGGTTATTGATGAAAACTACACCCAGCATAGTCCTACGGTTTAGTAGGGATGGTAAGTTTATTAAAAGTAGTCTGCTATGATAAGACGGGAGTTGAATACTTGCATCCCAGGTTAGACCCCTAAGAGCAAAAAGGAGAAAGTTCTTCTGTACTGATTCAATACGGTCTTGATGAACCCCATATTGGGGACTCCAGACACAGAATCGGACGAACTAAAGATATGTAAAAAGTTTTGGTTATATAAGGGTCATTAAATTCCTTTGACCATCTTTTAATGAAACCAACCGCACCCTTGGCTTTATTAACCATTGCCGAATATGGTCGGTCTAAGCTTAATTTAAGCTTGAAGTCTAATAGGACACTTAGGTCGTTAACCTGAGTTAATCTTTCTAGGGCGGTCCCATAGAGAAAATAAGTTGCCTGGATGGGGCTTAAGCGATAGAATGACATAAGTTTGCATTTTGACCCATTGAGTTTTAAGTCATTAGCAGAACACCAATTTTGGAACTTGTCCAGATCGGACTGAAGTTTGTATTGGGCAGAGGAAGATTTATACAGAAGACACAGCTTAACGTCATCTGCGTAAATAAGTACACGAGAGTTTGGTAAAGCAAAGGGAAGTCAATTATAAAAATGGGAAAAAGTAAAGGCCCGAGATGACTTTCTTGAGGGACTCCAAATGTAGCTTGGACTAGGCTGGAGAACACATCATTGAAAACGACGCGTTGGGTTCTGGAAATCCACGTAACTGGAAATCCACGTAAGGAGGTTAGTAGGAAATCCCAAAAGATCGAGTGTTCTCAAATATAATAACTTAAAGAAGGCAAATAAGCAAATAAGGCCATCGACTCGACAGTTAATTTATATGTTGTTTAGTATGTTGTTGATGTCTAGGAATTTAATTAGTAGTTTAAAATTATTGTTAGTAGGTAAGGTAAGAAGAGAGGTGGGATGCATCTTGCCAAATATCTGGGCTTAGATTTTCCTTTTAGTAGGTGCTCGTGGGTTAAGGCAGTGTGGCCGGTTCTGAGCCGGGTGATAACGTTGCACTGTCTTCTGTGCCATGATGGTGGATATCGAACGGGTTCCTTATTTGGGTTATATAGTTTAAACCTGTGGTCGTATGTGTCCCAATGTGTCATTTCCTTCCTTTTTACAATTAATAAGTCGCCATAAGTCGTCTCGCAAATCAGGGATGACAATTAGGTAAGGAGATTGTCCTGCAAGTTTAGCCGCTGTATCTGCCAGCTTGTTTATGTGCATATGTCCTGGGGCCCAAAAAGTTTTATTTTTGAAGCATGTTTAATGAAAAGATGTCGGATTTGGCATAAAGGCTGTTATGGTTGTACGTCTTTTTAACGGGATTAAGAGTAGAAAGACTATCGCTGCAAATGATGAATTTTTCCATAAGCTCGAAAGCATGTTGGATGGCTTTTAGGACAGCTACAGCTTCGTTTTTACATGTTAGTTAATATATTACAAAATAATATATATATATTTTTTTTTCGTCGCTTCCACTGCATACGTACAGCTCACATCCCGCCCAACCGACCGAGGGGCGCTGCCGTTTATCATACGGCTCGAATCGCGGGGATAGATCCAAGACGAGGAATAAGTATTTTTACGAGGAAGAGTTACATTGTTGCTCTCTTAATAGGAAAGAATAGAGGATTTCATGCAAGAGTTTTGTGAAATGATTTGATAGAGGTTATTGTATTCAGAACATAATACCCCGAAACGGTCATGCTGGGCATATGTTCACCTACAAAAGTTAAGAAATAAGGGGAGGAAAGTTCGAGAGGCCCTAAACGGAACATTAAATTTTAACAGACGTAAAAGGTTCTGGTTGTCGATCTCACCATTAATAAGGTTATTGATGAAAACTACACCCAGCATAGTCCTACGGTTTAGTAGGGATGGTAAGTTTATTAAAAGTAGTCTGCTATGATAAGACGGGAGTTGAATACTTGCATCCCAGGTTAGACCCCTAAGAGCAAAAAGGAGAAAGTTCTTCTGTACTGATTCAATACGGTCTTGATGAACCCCATATTGGGGACTCCAGACACAGAATCGGACGAACTAAAGATATGTAAAAAGTTTTGGTTATATAAGGGTCATTAAATTCCTTTGACCATCTTTTAATGAAACCAACCGCACCCTTGGCTTTATTAACCATTGCCGAATATGGTCGGTCTAAGCTTAATTTAAGCTTGAAGTCTAATAGGACACTTAGGTCGTTAACCTGAGTTAATCTTTCTAGGGCGGTCCCATAGAGAAAATAAGTTGCCTGGATGGGGCTTAAGCGATAGAATGACATAAGTTTGCATTTTGACCCATTGAGTTTTAAGTCATTAGCAGAACACCAATTTTGGAACTTGTCCAGATCGGACTGAAGTTTGTATTGGGCAGAGGAAGATTTATACAGAAGACACAGCTTAACGTCATCTGCGTAAATAAGTACACGAGAGTTTGGTAAAGCAAAGGGAAGTCAATTATAAAAATGGGAAAAAGTAAAGGCCCGAGATGACTTCCTTGAGGGACTCCAAATGTAGCTCGGACTAGGCTGGAGAACACATCATTGAAAACGACGCGTTGGGTTCTGGAAATCCACGTAACTGGAAATCCACGTAAGGAGGTTAGTAGGAAATCCCAAAAGATCGAGTGTTCTCAAATATAATAACTTAAAGAAGGCAAATAAGCAAATAAGGCCATCGACTCGACAGTTAATTTATATGTTGTTTAGTATGTTGTTGATGTCTAGGAATTTAATTAGTAGTTTAAAATTATTGTTAGTAGGTAAGGTAAGAAGAGAGGTGGGATGCATCTTGCCAAATATCTGGGCTTAGATTTTCCTTTTAGTAGGTGCTCGTGGGTTAAGGCAGTGTGGCCGGTTCTGAGCCGGGTGATAACATTGCACTGTCTTCTGTGCCATGATGGTGGATATCGAACGGGTTCCTTATTTGGGTTATATAGTTTAAACCTGTGGTCGTAGGTGTCCCAATGTGTCATTTCCTTCCTTTTTACAATTAATAAGTCGCCATAAGTCGTCTCGCAAATCAGGGATGACAATTAGGTAAGGAGATTGTCCTGCAAGTTTAGCCGCTGTATCTGCCAGCTTGTTTATGTGCATATGTCCTGGGGCCCAAAAAAGTTTTATTTTTGAAGCATGTTTAATGAAAAGATGTCGGATTTGGCATAAAGGCTGTTATGGTTGTACGTCTTTTTAACGGGATTAAGAGTAGAAAGACTATCGCTGCAAATGATGAATTTTTCCACAAGCTCGAAAGCATGTTGGATGGCTTTTAGGACAGCTACAGCTTCGTTTTTACATGTTAGTTAATATATTACAAAATAATATATATATTTTTTTTTTTTCGTCGCTTCCACTGCATACGTACAGCTCACATCCCGCCCAACCGACCGAGGGGCGCTGCCGTTTATCATACGGCTCGAATCGCGGGGATAGATCCAAGACGAGGAATAAGTATTTTTACGAGGAAGAGTTACATTGTTGCTCTCTTAATAGGAAAGAATAGAGGATTTCATGCAAGAGTTTTGTGAAATGATTTGATAGAGGTTATTGTATTCAGAACATAATACCCCGAAACGGTCATGCTGGGCATATGTTCACCTACAAAAGTTAAGAAATAAGGGGAGGAAAGTTCGAGAGGCCCTAAACGGAACATTAAATTTTAACAGACGTAAAAGGTTCTGGCTGTCGATCTCACCATTAATAAGGTTATTGATGAAAACTACACCCAGCATAGTCCTACGGTTTAGTAGGGATGGTAAGTTTATTAAAAGTAGTCTGCTATGATAAGACGGGAGTTGAATACTTGCATCCCAGGTTAGACCCCTAAGAGCAAAAAGGAGAAAGTTCTTCTGTACTGATTCAATACGGTCTTGATGAACCCCATATTGGGGACTCCAGACACAGAATCGGACGAACTAAAGATATGTAAAAAGTTTTGGTTATATAAGGGTCATTAAATTCCTTTGACCATCTTTTAATGAAACCAATCGCACCCTTGGCTTTATTAACCATTGCCGAATATGGTCGGTCTAAGCTTAATTTAAGCTTGAAGTCTAATAGGACACTTAGGTCGTTAACCTGAGTTAATCTTTCTAGGGCGGTCCCATAGAGAAAATAAGTTGCCTGGATGGGGCTTAAGCGATAGAATGACATAAGTTTGCATTTTGACCCATTGAGTTTTAAGTCATTAGCAGAACACCAATTTTGGAACTTGTCCAGATCGGACTGAAGTTTGTATTGGGCAGAGGAAGATTTATACAGAAGACACAGCTTAACGTCATCTGCGTAAATAAGTACACGAGAGTTTGGTAAAGCAAAGGGAAGTCATTTATAAAAATGGGAAAAAGTAAAGGCCCGAGATGACTTCCTTGAGGGACTCCAAATGTAGCTCGGACTAGGCTGGAGAACACATCATTGAAAACGACGCGTTGGGTTCTGGAAATCCACGTAACTGGAAATCCACGTAAGGAGGTTAGTAGGAAATCCCAAAAGATCGAGTGTTCTCAAATATAATAACTTAAAGAAGGCAAATAAGCAAATAAGGCCATCGACTCGACAGTTAATTTATATGTTGTTTAGTATGTTGTTGATGTCTAGGAATTTAATTAGTAGTTTAAAATTATTGTTAGTAGGTAAGGTAAGAAGAGAGGTGGGATGCATCTTGCCAAATATCTGGGCTTAGATTTTCCTTTTAGTAGGTGCTCGTGGGTTAAGGCAGTGTGGCCGGTTCTGAGCCGGGTGATAACATTGCACTGTCTTCTGTGCCATGATGGTGGATATCGAACGGGTTCCTTATTTGGGTTATATAGTTTAAACCTGTGGTCGTAGGTGTCCCAATGTGTCATTTCCTTCCTTTTTACAATTAATAAGTCGCCATAAGTCGTCTCGCAAATCAGGGATGACAATTAGGTAAGGAGATTGTCCTGCAAGTTTAGCCGCTGTATCTGCCAGCTTGTTTATGTGCATATGTCCTGGGGCCCAAAAAAAGTTTTATTTTTGAAGCATGTTTAATGAAAAGATGTCGGATTTGGCATAAAGGCTGTTATGGTTGTACGTCTTTTTAACGGGATTAAGAGTAGAAAGACTATCGCTGCAAATGATGAATTTTTCCACAAGCTCGAAAGCATGTTGGATGGCTTTTAGGACAGCTACAGCTTCGTTTTTACATGTTAGTTAATATATTACAAAATAATATATATATATTTTTTTTTTTCGTCGCTTCCACTGCATACGTACAGCTCACATCCCGCCCAACCGACCGAGGGGCGCTGCCGTTTATCATACGGCTCGAATCGCGGGGATAGATCCAAGACGAGGAATAAGTATTTTTACGAGGAAGAGTTACATTGTTGCTCTCTTAATAGGAAAGAATAGAGGATTTCATGCAAGAGTTTTGTGAAATGATTTGATAGAGGTTATTGTATTCAGAACATAATACCCCGAAACGGTCATGCTGGGCATATGTTCACCTACAAAAGTTAAGAAATAAGGGGAGGAAAGTTCGAGAGGCCCTAAACGGAACATTAAATTTTAACAGACGTAAAAGGTTCTGGCTGTCGATCTCACCATTAATAAGGTTATTGATGAAAACTACACCCAGCATAGTCCTACGGTTTAGTAGGGATGGTAAGTTTATTAAAAGTAGTCTGCTATGATAAGACGGGAGTTGAATACTTGCATCCCAGGTTAGACCCCTAAGAGCAAAAAGGAGAAAGTTCTTCTGTACTGATTCAATACGGTCTTGATGAACCCCATATTGGGGACTCCAGACACAGAATCGGACGAACTAAAGATATGTAAAAAGTTTTGGTTATATAAGGGTCATTAAATTCCTTTGACCATCTTTTAATGAAACCAATCGCACCCTTGGCTTTATTAACCATTGCCGAATATGGTCGGTCTAAGCTTAATTTAAGCTTGAAGTCTAATAGGACACTTAGGTCGTTAACCTGAGTTAATCTTTCTAGGGCGGTCCCATAGAGAAAATAAGTTGCCTGGATGGGGCTTAAGCGATAGAATGACATAAGTTTGCATTTTGACCCATTGAGTTTTAAGTCATTAGCAGAACACCAATTTTGGAACTTGTCCAGATCGGACTGAAGTTTGTATTGGGCAGAGGAAGATTTATACAGAAGACACAGCTTAACGTCATCTGCGTAAATAAGTACACGAGAGTTTGGTAAAGCAAAGGGAAGTCATTTATAAAAATGGGAAAAAGTAAAGGCCCGAGATGACTTCCTTGAGGGACTCCAAATGTAGCTCGGACTAGGCTGGAGAACACATCATTGAAAACGACGCGTTGGGTTCTGGAAATCCACGTAACTGGAAATCCACGTAAGGAGGTTAGTAGGAAATCCCAAAAGATCGAGTGTTCTCAAATATAATAACTTAAAGAAGGCAAATAAGCAAATAAGGCCATCGACTCGACAGTTAATTTATATGTTGTTTAGTATGTTGTTGATGTCTAGGAATTTAATTAGTAGTTTAAAATTATTGTTAGTAGGTAAGGTAAGAAGAGAGGTGGGATGCATCTTGCCAAATATCTGGGCTTAGATTTTCCTTTTAGTAGGTGCTCGTGGGTTAAGGCAG
Source organism: Drosophila varians (assembly GCA_018150405.1). NCBI lineage: Eukaryota > Metazoa > Arthropoda > Insecta > Diptera > Drosophilidae > Drosophila > Drosophila varians. The sequence goes on from JAECWK010000125.1 coordinate 24,821,828, forward strand.
TGTGGCCGGTTCTGAGCCGGGTGATAACATTGCACTGTCTTCTGTGCCATGATGGTGGATATCGAACGGGTTCCTTATTTGGGTTATATAGTTTAAACCTGTGGTCGTAGGTGTCCCAATGTGTCATTTCCTTCCTTTTTACAATTAATAAGTCGCCATAAGTCGTCTCGCAAATCAGGGATGACAATTAGGTAAGGAGATTGTCCTGCAAGTTTAGCCGCTGTATCTGCCAGCTTGTTTATGTGCATATGTCCTGGGGCCCAAAAAAGTTTTATTTTTGAAGCATGTTTAATGAAAAGATGTCGGATTTGGCATAAAGGCTGTTATGGTTGTACGTCTTTTTAACGGGATTAAGAGTAGAAAGACTATCGCTGCAAATGATGAATTTTTCCATAAGCTCGAAAGCATGTTGGATGGCTTTTAGGACAGCTACAGCTTCGGCGGAGAAAATTAAAAAGTTAGCAGCTTGCATTTGAAGAAATATACTATTGCGTGTTTGCGATTTCGTAAAAAAAGATACATATTCACGGTGTGGTCCTGTAGTCGCCAAGCAGAAGTTGGGCTGATTTTGTTCCAACTATTCGGCATATCCAGTTGTTTTTTTTTTTAGAAATTGGAGCAACTCCGGATAGTAGTCATGACTGTAAATCTTCGGCGCTACTTAACCGTTGTTCTGAAATTCTTTGAAAGAATTTGGTTAGTCGAGCAAAGAATTCTTGGAATGAGCTTAAAACTCAGTTGCCCGGCTCTCGTCTGTACTTCAGAAATGCCAGTTTCAGCCAAAATGCATTTTGTCGGAGTTGTCGGAAAAGCGCCATTGTTTCGCCGTACTGCTGCATGCAGGGGTGTATGCAGGGGAGAACAATTTAATGTTGGAAGGCGCGCACCATCCATAGATTGCCAACCCATAGTCTATTTTGGCCAGCATTAAGGCTCAAAGAAACTTAATAATATTTAGGCGTTTGTAAAGGTTATCTCTAAGGTTAATACAATGTTGCTTAAACGCAAGTCTTTTGTCGAGTGTAAGGCCGGGAATTTTAAGACTAGATGTATAGTCTATTGTAATGCTATTTACATGGAATAGTTATATATTTATATGGAATAGTTTACATTTGTTTAAAGCCAGAGTGACTCCTAAGAGTTTGCCCCATTCTACAATATCCTCAAGAATTTTTTTAAATATAAATGAAAGTAAATTAGTATCTTTGCAGTTTCTGAGAATGATGGCATCATCAGCGTAAATTGAGAGCTGAATGTTTTATGTTTTAATATAATATTATTAAGGGATTGAAAAGCTATCAAGAACAACACCAAAGAGAGAGGGGACCCCTGTGGGATGCGGTTGTATTTATAATTTATAAAATTTTGTTATGGTGTTATTGACTCTAACACGAAGGATCGCTTGGTCATGAAAGCCGAGGCTAAGATTTTAGGACCTATCTCCCACAGGGATAGATGCTCTAGTACAGAGTGCACTCCAACGCGGTCAAAAGACCTTTTAAAATCCGTAGCCAAGATAGTAACATGATTTCTGGTGGAATGGGCATCAGACGCGTAATGATGGATATGCAAAAGGGAGTCGATGGTACTATGATGTTGTTTTAATGCAGTTTGGTTGGGGCTGAGTTTATTTTTAGTCATTGACCACATGATCCTTTTGGCAAGAATTTTTACCAGGGTTTTGCTTAGGCAGAAGAGTAGAGATATGGGACGGAAGGATGATATTTCGTGGGTAGGTTTATTTGGCTTAAGGATTGGGAATATAGTAGCAGTCCTCCAATCTAACATGTTGTTGCTCATGAAAGCCGAGGCTAAGATTTTAAGATTTAGTAGCAGTCCTCCAATCTAACATGTTGTTGTATATTTCTAGCAATTTTTGCTTTCCTTCTATTGGTAGATTACGAAGCATAGTGTAGGAGATGCGATCATGGCCAGGGGATTCACGTTTTGCTTTAATAGCTTCTCTTTTAAACAGGGCTCTAGCTTTTTTGAAGGCTATTAAAATGGTACTATTAAGAGAGGTTTTATAGCTGCGCCAGAGAACCTGCTTTTGTTTACTCAGATCTTGGAGAAATGGACTAGGCCAAACAGGGTTTCTCATTTGTTTTTTTGGTTTAGTTTGAGGGATGGCTACGTTGGCTGCTGTTTTTATAGATTTCGTGATTCTGGCAGTAAAAAGGTTCCAATTGTTGGTCGAGTGAAACTAAAAGTTTTTTTTACAAATGGATTGGAAGGTAATCCAATTGGAATGGTCAGTCTTGAACCTATTTATAGGTGTGCATTTTTCGTGTTTGATATGTGTCAGAAGGTTAATGGTAATAGGAAAGTGATCGCTCCATGTAAGGTTTGGCCAATTGTCCATTTGCAGAATGGAAGCCATACTCAGGTCGATGTTGGTAAAGGAATTGTGAGTCGAGTGGTGGGTGTGAGAACCACCATTTAAGATAGTTAAATTTGTTCTGACTATGAGATCTTTGACTTGATAACCTTTAGAATTGCGAGAGCAGGACCCCCAAGCGAACTCCAAGCATTAAAGTCTCCAACATAAACTATAGGTTTTAGAGCTTTCGTGTTGATTTTGCTGATAAGACAGCGATGTAGATGAGGAGTTAAATGATGTTGTTGTTGCTATTGTAGTTTCTTTGTTTGAATCAGTAAATGTTTTATCTCTGCTTGTCTCCTTGATCGTAGTGCTTGTGTAGTTGTTTTTTGTTGTTTTTTTGTTCCGTTGTTTTTCCGTTGCTATTGTGTCCAGCATTCGGTACTGCAGCGTAGGAGGAAGAGCTGGATAGTTTTGTTGTAGTTGCATTGAACAGTAATTTGGCTTCGCGCATTGTGCATTTTTTTGTTTTCTTGATTTTCAGAATTCTCTTTGCAGCTGATAATTGGGGGATTGTCGATAGGACAAAGGGTGTTCTACGTGGTCGCCAATCTTTGTTTTGCTCTGTTGTTATCAAATCTGTGCTTATCGTACCGGGCACTGTCTTCTATATTTTGTGTAGCTTGATTTCTTAAATTTTCTCTATCTTATTCATGATTACCTTCCCATCTATTGGTAATAAGTTAAAGGGTCTAGCTTCCTTACTAATTAACAATTCTAACGGACTAAATGTGGTTACTTTGTTTACTATACAATTCATTGCAAGTTGTACCTCGGCCAATGCATCCTGCCATGGTCTCCGAACCGTTTCTACTGCAGTTAACATACTGTGATGAGTGTGCTCATTATCCTCTCGTTCTGGTCATTGGCCCAACACCGCCAGTAGCAATCAAATGGAAATTTATCTTTTGAGAAGTACAAACTTACGGAAACTCATAGTGGTGAAGCATCGGCCTTGTTCAGCTGTATTTCGTGTAGGCAAGTCAAATAAAGATATACTTGAATTTACGGCTTAAATGATATGATAAAAGAAAACAAATTTTGTAAACGCATCATTATAACATTGACATATTCTTCTGATGTTCCGAAATCAACCAGTTGCCAGTTACTTCTGTCAAATTTATTTTCCTTCGGGTATCGATTTAAACTGGATTTCGATATAAACAATCTACATGCGCCATTCGCTCATCCTTTCTGTATTCTCTGTCCACCACCTAACCCTCTGCATTAAGTCCAATTTTGTACAAGTAGCTTTTGAGTAATTGCAATTTGTATACACTAAGAAATTGCGTCCCTGCAAGTAGTGGCGGAAATATTTTATAACATTAACTACCGCTAGAATTTCTAACTCATTGGAATGATACTAAGATAAGAAGGAGGCGTGAAGTTACTATAATATTCTACCACGTGGGGTTTGTTGTAAATTTTATGCAATAATATAAAACCACAGCCGATTGAACTTACATTTGCATGCAATATTATTGCGTATTGCGGCTCGAATATAGTCAACACTGGGGCCTGCGTTAGAATGGTTATAATTTTAAGTCGAATTTGTTAATGTTGCTGTCGCCAGACAAAATCTACGTTTTTCTTTGAAGTAAGTTGATATAAAGGCTTAAGCGCCTCTGAGAATTTTGAAACAAACTGTCTGAAATATGACGCCAGTCCTATGAATTTTTTTAATTGGGTCACAGATAGTGATGGCGGTAAGTCCAAGAATAATTTTACTTTACATGCATTCGGTTAATTATCTCAAAACTAAGGTACTGTATGCGAGTTTTAAGAAAGGAACACTTAGTTACGTTACATGAAAATCCCACCTTACTCAACGTTTCTAGTATAATGCCCAACCGTTCTAGCGATTCTTCTTTAGTTTCGGCAATAACCAACGCGACGTCGATATAAACGACAGCATATGTATGTAAAACAGAAGAAAACTGAAAAACAGAAGGTGCATTTTTTAAGCCAAAAGGCATAATCAAAAACTCGCACTGACCCTCTGGCGTCGCGGTATGCTCAATGAAATCTTCGTGTACTGGAATTTGGTAAAAACCACTAACCATATCTAAGCACGAGAAATACTTTACGCCGCGAAGCAGGGGCATCTGATCTGCGATCAGAGGTAGCGGATACCCATCAGCAACACTTAACCAATATTTGGCGAAGGGTGAAAAACTTGCACGAATTATATTTGCTTCCAACAAATCATACATTTTACAACGCACAATTTTCGTTTCTTCCTCGCCAAGCCTATAGGAATGACATTGCACCGTCTTTTGTGGATCTATTAACTTAATTTCCAACTGCCATGTCAAGACCAGTTTTTGGTATCCCGCAGATAAGCAAACCAAATTAATTATTGTTTTGTTTGTTTCCTTGGTAATTACATTGTCCTTCCCATGTTTGTATCGTTTGTATATAAAATCCAATCTAGATAAGATTGTTTGAAAATTTAAAACAGTGCCATGATTGGTTAGAGCGTTGTGTGCTGCCCCATTGATTTTATTTCGTTAAATTGTTAACGAGATAAATACAGCTGACTCTGAATTTTGTAACGGCTCATTACAGTTTCTTCTCTCCAACCTACGTTCTCGTACCTACGTTCCTCGGCAAACTCGGTAATGATTTGATTACTTGAAGAGCGGTTTAAGAAAAAGTTTATAGCCTTCTACTATGTTTTCTTATGAAGCTAACTTTACTTCTATCCCATTTATATTTTTTTTCACTTCACTCAATTGAACACTAATTAATCTGTTAATTATTTCCACAGTTAAGTTACTGGGTGTAGCAGGTTCACTAAAACTATCTATAAAATATTGCATATTATTTTTGTTTATGTTTTTTTTTTGTCTTAATTTTTAAAGAACTTAATAAAAATAAAATTATTACTATCCTCACGATAGATGTTCTTCCGCTCTTTCTTCCGCCTTTGGGTTTCCTTGGTATTTGTTACGGTTGCGTGTGGTTTGTTTGGTTTTGTTGTTTAAAATAATTAATGCCGCTTCTGATTTTTGTTTAGTAGCGTTCTTGTTGATTATTCGTTTGATCTTCGTTTATTTTTTAGATCTTTTTATGACGCAGGCCCATGGCGCCTACTAATTTGTTTTAAAAACAATAAAAAATTATTTTTTTGTTCTTAGACTTTCATTTATAAACAAACTCACTAATACGTAAAGTCACTTATTATATTTGATTACTCCTTAATTGCTTCTTGATTCTAAAATCTTCTCTAGCAAACCGCGACCAGAAGCTTTTCTATCTTAAGCTTCTAGAACTTTTCTTTTTGTTTTTAATAAAAGGTTATGTTGAAACTGTCGCATCTCGTTGTGAAATTATGTTATTCTGGGCGATGTTCGAGGGCGCAGCCCTCGAAGTTATTGGAAAAGGCATAGACAGAACATTAGCTGAGATTGAATTTTAAAATTAGTTTATTAATTCCATAAGTGGAACTGTTTCATTAGTTGGATAACTTGCACACGGCTCTTGGCATAAGACACAACAGCAAATTGCCTATTCCGGAGCGGGAGTTCGGAGAATGGCAACAACACTTTCCAACAAAACTGTTGCGTCGAACAATTTTAAGAGCAACAGGACAAAACTTTGTGCGCTTTGTGCAGTGCGTCCACTCCAAAAATATGGCTAGCGCTATCATGAATTTTACATAATACTCGGAGCTTGACGAGTAAGCATCACAAAATAGATCGCTCAGCAAGCCATCTTTACAAAAAGAAATTTCGATGCCAATACCAATGCCTTATTTGTTTCAAAAATATTGAAAATAGGGAATTTAACTTACCATTCTAATTTAGTAGATCTTGATATTGAGAAGCTGGGTAAAAATTTTTAATTTCGATGGAGAACAAATAATAAAATATATAAATGAGAATGGGGCGCAAATACGAACCATATTCCAAAATTATGTACAAAAATACTGCGTCCCTGAAAGCATTATTTGTCGCTTCTGCAGCCAAATCAGGAGAAGACAGGTAAAAAAGGCGACATGCTTCAAAACACGAAGTTTGGATGGATAGTAGCAGGAAGATTAGAATCCAAGATCTGCTCCTTAATATATGGAGCAAGCGTCGGCAAAGAAACCAATGCCTTGATCGAGAAATTCTGGAAGTTAGACAGCCTAGACACCGAGTCCAAGCATCGATCGCCCTCAGAAGCACATTGTGAAAAGCGTTTCGTGATCAATCTAAAGAGATCAGAAGATGGAAGATTTATTGTAAAGCTTCCTTTTGGGGAACAACTTTTGGCCCTGGGGGAGTTGCAGCAGACAGCAACCAGGAGGTTCCTAAAGCTCGAACGAAGGCTATCAGCGACATTAGGAAAGAATACTCCGAGTTCATGGCAGAATATGAAAGACTGGTGCATATGAAACTTGTGCATCAAAAAATCTGCCAAAAGAACATTACTTCATACATCATCATTGTGTTCTCAAACCTGTGTTCACCACGAAGCTACGAGTGGTCTTCGATGCCTCATGCAAAACATCAGGAGGATAATCCTTGAATGATATATTCCGTGCAGGTCCCACCATCCTAAGCGAGTTATTCTCCATTTTACTAAGTTTCAAGCTTCGGAAGTGGTGTTCAAATAATGTGGATGTACTTAAAGGAATACCTACAGAAGACTTTGTGAATAATGTCAAGCTGAATAAATCACTAAAGCATCATAGTGTCAAAACACTTGGGCTTATATGGATGGCCACCGAAGATCAACTCTGTGGCAGGACTCAAAAGAGCAAAGCCTTAGTCATAACCAAGCGAGTGGTGTGCTCAAAGCTATCCCAAATCTTTGACCCAGTTGGGTTATTTGCACCAGTCGTAGTAAAGGCAAACATATTCATGCAACACCTCTGGTAATGAAAAATGGCATGGTAGATGACCTCCCAACGGATCTTCAGACGAAATGGAAGAGTTATCGTTCCGACCTGCAAGCATTAAATACACTAAAAATTCCAAGGCACATATTCGATGGGAAGGTTCCAATCATGCTGGAGCTACACACCTTTGTAGCTGCCTCCCAGTAAGCATACGGTGAAGCGATATATGTGAGAGCCACATACAAGGACAAGGGGATTTCAATACGACTACTGTGTTCCAAGTCGAGGGTGATAGAAGTCTTAGATTGTTTTTAGGATTAAGTAGATTTTATTGTATTGGAGGCGGCAGTGGTGCCCCGTCCAGCTCTCGATGGATTCTGATTGTTACAATATTCCTTATTAGCTAAGTAAGGTCTAGGTCCCGTAGTCGCGCTGCTTACAGCGGCAGAGACGCTTATATATTCTTATGTATAAATCTATATAGCTATGCGAGGAAATAAGAATATATATATTATATATTATATTATAATATATATTATAATATAATAACGTAATCACATGAAGTTATTTTTATGTCATAATATTTTTGGATAAAACTAAATTTTAATTATTTAAAAAAACTTATTTTTTTTTTTTTTTTTTTATATATGTGTAAATAATTTTTTTTTGTATATTGGCTTAATTGATTGTATTAGATATATTAAAATGGAAATAGAATTCAATCTTATGTGTTTTAATTTAACCAACAGAAACAAGAAGATTGACAAGAGTGTTAATTTTGGTTCAAAATAAAATTTAATTTATTTTAAATTTAATAAACCTTTTTAATTTTCCAATTCATTTAGAATATCGTTCTGGTTAACTCCTATCTAAATTTTAGTTCATGAATATTTTTAATCTATCCTTATGAACTGTTTGTGTCTTATTCCTATCTCCTGATATTATAATATTATCCTTTTCTCCAATTTTTGGTTCAGTATATGGGCCTGTATATTTAAAGTCTAGCTTATGACCTGTTTCATTTCTTAACAAAACTTTATCTCCTATTTTAAGTGATATATCTCTAGTTTTCCTATCATATAGTTCCTTATTCTTAATTTTATTATCTTCTATTATTATTCTAGCTCTTTTATAAGCTACTTCTAACCTATACGTAGATTCCTTAGCATAGTCATCTATGTTATAAAGGGGTTCTATTTTATTTACAGTATTAAAATGTATTGGTAAGTTTGAGGCTTTACCAAATACTAGTTCATATGGACAATACTCATGTGTCTAGAAGGTGTAGTATTGAAACAGTATACGAAATATTGTAGCCATACGTCCCAATCAGTTTTATCTACTGAAATGTAGGATCGAATAAATTCATTGCAAGTCTTTCGACTGTTCCAAAGGTTTGGTGGTGGTGTGCAGTAGATGTTATATTTTTGATGTTTCGATTTCTACATAGTTCATCTATTATTGAATTTTTGTATTCTGTTCCCATGTCTGTTATGAACGTCTTCATTGGACCGTACTTCAGAATAAAATCTTCAAATATAGCTTTAGCTACTGTTTTTGCACTTTTGTCTTTAATCGGTATTGCGACGAGATATTTTGTTAAGTCGCAGATTAGAGTAATTGTATACTCGTTGCCTTGTTCTGATTTGGGTAGTGGACCGATCGTATCCACAATTACCCTGTCGAAAGCCATTTGCGGCGTTTCTGTTAAAGTCATTGGGGTCTTTGTATTTTTTATAATCTTAGATTTTTGGCATTTAGGACATTTTCTTATATAATTGGATATTTGTGTTGTCATATTTTCCAATGATAATGTCTTTTTATTTTTGCTAATGTTCTAGCTATGCCTGTATGACCTCCTCTTATTGGACCATCATGGAATGTAAACAGTATTGCTTCTATTTCTTTATCATTATTTGATAATAGGGTCACCGGCTTGAGTAGCGCTACTCTTAGAGATTGTAATATTTTATTGCCCATTATTTTGAAAGATTCTATTGAGATAGCATCAAATATCTTTTCGCTCGGTGCCACTTTGAGTTGGCTGATATTAAGTATACCGGCTTCTTTTTCAAGCCTTTAGAAGAATTGACCTAAGTCGAGAATTCCATTGGTGTACAAATCGCTAACATCAATTCTTGCTTAACTTTCTTTTCATGTTTTAATAAACATAGTGGGTCTGTTATTCGCAAGGTCACTACTTTTCGTACCTCACCATTTGCAATGACTTCGTAATACGTTGGGCTTAGAAACTTTATTAAGAGTTTGCTTATGCAAATCTACTTTTTCTTTTGTATTTCCTACGCAGGAATTTTTCTGTTTACTTTGGTTTCTCGTAGTGACTTTAAAGACATTTCTGGTTATTTCTTTTAGTTGCTCAATAGTTATTCTTGATAACGCATCAGCAACGTAATTGTCCTTATCCTTTAGATACTCGACTGTAAAATTATATTCCTCTAATTCAAGCCGTATTCGTGTTAATTTTTGAGCTCGGGTTAACAATGGAGGACGCATACAGAATGGTTTTGATATATCAGCAGAAAAGGGAGGCTGGGGTATGCTAGCCTGTCTCCAGAATCTTCAAACAATCTTCGTGATTAATGTTTCCCTGTTGCCACTAAAAGTATTCAACGGACGTATCCGGATACTGCAGGAAATGGCGTCGCTCGTGAATGTTTTCATCCTAACCCCAAGTGTCAATTTAGGTGTGAAATTCATAAAAAGTCAAGAGGTTAAGGGTTATGTGAGAGGGAACCCTAAAATATTAGTGGGTAGCCCTTTAAGAGGACCCCTAACAGGTGACAGTTTTACTGTCACTTTGACAAGTGAAGTGAAAAGTAAGGTGGAAGCCAATCAAATTTCTCATTGACGTAAACCATCATTGAAGCAAGTTGCAAAGGATATATAGCTTTGTGGAATTCTACTTGACTAAATATAACATAATAATAAAAGACCAAATAAGTAAAAATGCGACAAACGCGAATAAGAGACCATTATCTAGCAAATGCTGATATCGAGGAACCAGGACAACGCTCAAAAAGAAAACTTAAGTGAATTGTAGGCTATCTTTCGTTTGAGATGTAATATTACTAGGTGATTCTTTAAGTTCGATTTGATAAAAAGTAGAGTCATGAAAAAATCAACTATTCTTTCTTTAAGTTTTTCTCTCTCGGGTTTTTTTTTTTTTCATTTCATTTTATATATATATTTTTTTTTAATAGTTAATTATTATCTAATTTATATTGTTTGGCGCTTTCTTATTATTTTTTTTTTAGATTTTGTCCAGGTCATTTGCCTGGCTCATATATCTTTTCTTAATGCATTTATTATGCAACTTGTACAATTTATAGAAACAATTCGCGCACATTTTTACAACAATTATTATTAACAAAACTTTCACTAATTTTAAATCGATAGTGTTTGACTCCACTTTATTTATGACATTAGCGGTGGAGTCCATTGTCTTAAAATCTGCAAGTCCCATTTTGGGATTATCTATACTTAATTTATAATATATTTTTCATTTGAATCAACCTTACTTATTGAATTATCTATCATTAATTTACAGCTTTTCCTGCCTATTGTTTCGTATAGCTTTACAGGCTATACTTCTAATTGGGCGAAATGTTTCACTCAATTTTACATTTTATGTTTTATGATACAAAAAATATATGCATCGCAGTGCAATAGTGAAAAAAAAATTGTTGCAACGCAGTGCAACTGATAAAATAATTTTTGCGCTTTTTGTAGCGCTGTCGGTTTGCTATTCCTTGGTCTGACTTGGTACGCCAGACGGGGCCGGTGCTGGCTGCACAGGCTGTTCACTCCAATCCGGTTGTGGTCTTCCTTCCACACGTGAACTCGCAGTGTGGCGAGTGTAGAGGTCCAGGGCAGTCCTTGGGGCAGCTCTTCTGTTTTTTCGGCAATGGCTTTGGAGATGGAGGTTTTTGTTTTAGTACGTTATTTATATCTTTAATATTATCTGAGTGAGTTGCAGAGTCGGCTTTTCTGAGCCGGAGGTTTTCATTTAAAAAATCAAGCTCTTCTGTGAGCTTCTGCGCCGTTGCCCACGAAGGTGGCGTCTTATTAGAATATAGCAACCACTTAATGTGTGCTATTCTTTTTATATTTTATTTTTTAAACCTCAACGCTTGCCCATGACTCTACTCACTCAGATTTTTGTGATTCCTCCGTGCTTTTAGGCCGTTTTGTTGTTGTTTGCCATTATTCCGTTGTGGTTTCTACTCCTGTTGCTCGCTAGTCGTTCTTCCGAATGCAGTAAAATTAAATTTTACAAAATTTGGCGTGCTCTTGTGTAAGAGGCATTATTTAAATGCGTATCAAATTGGTACATCTATTTGGTTTTTCTGGTTGCTTCTACTCCTGCTGGCTGCTGGCTCCGTTGCTGCTGCTGTTGAGTTGTTGCTGCTTCTGTCAAATTATCTTCTTCTGTTGCTCTTTTTCGTCTTTGGTCCTAGGGTCCTTGTAGGATCCTTATCGTCACGGTCGCCATGTTGTGATTGTATTATCATTTTGGTAGATCATCCATGTAAATTCAGAAGCCTTAGACTGTTTTTAGAATTAAGTAGATTTTATTGTATTGGAGGCGGCAGTGGTGCCCCGTCCAGCTCTCGATGGATTCTGATTGTTACAATATTCCTTATTAGCTAAGTAAGGTCTAGGTCCCGTAGTCGCGCTGCTTACAGCGGCAGAGACGCTTATATATTCTTATGTATAAATCTATATAGCTACGCGAGGAAATAAGAATATACACTTGAGTTCAAGTACCCGCGGTCTGCATGTGACAGTTTATGCTGACACTTGCAACCGGATCGGATTTCATCCGCTTGGTCAAGAACTCGTATATTTATCGTTTGTTTATGTTTATGCGACAATGTATGAAGTACAGTGTGCATTCGATAAATGTGCAAATTACACCACCGCGAAACAATCCTTGCCCAGGTTGGAGTTATGCGCAGCACTCTTGGGCGCAGAACTTACCCAAAGAGTGACACAGGATCTCAACATGGCGTCGAGCACTGGGGCACTATTGGACCGACTCATCCGTCGTTCTAGGATGAATCAACGCGACAGCTTCCACTTACCACACATTTGTGGCAAATCGGATAGCTAAGATCCAGGAAATAACCGAACAATACAGTGGCGTCACGTATCATCCTCCAAAATGCAGCTGATGTCTTGTCTAGAGGAACAACAGCCACTACGCTATCGAATCATAGTATGTGGTTTTTTGGACCACTGTTCCTGCATGGATTAACAGATAGCTGGTCAATAATACGACAATTATTTCCGACCAACATGGAACAAAAAACCAAGTTAAACGAGAATGGAAAGCTAACTTCGGACGGAGCCGAAGCTTATATACCCTTGCAGTTAAATAGCGGCTTCTATTGATTAAAGATATAGTAAATATCGGATATAGTTGGTCTTTACAAAAACATTCATAACAAGCTTAGATTCGTATAAAATGGATTTTAAAAGAATTCCGACGCTTCTACGCCCAAAAACACGAAAGTTGTGTCATTTCCGATCGTTCAGTTATATAGAAGCTATATGATATAGTCGACCGATCCGTATGAAATTTTCCAGATCGGCTTAGCTTTCCACACAAGAAAATCTGTGCAAATTTCAAGTTTCTATCTTCAATAACAAGGAAGTTATAGCATTTCCGATCAATCAGTTCTATGGCAGCTATAGGATATAGTCAGCAGATCCCGGCCGTTCCGACTTATATACTGCGTGCAAAGGAAAGACGGTTTTGGAGGAGACCTATACAACTGCAGACATGGAAATTCCTTCCATAAATTATAACGAATTGTTGCATACATGTTGCGGTTTTGTTAGAAAGAAAACAGAGCGCCAACAAAAAGCTATGCTTAGATGAGTTGACCCGAGCTCGCACAATTATACTGCGTACAATTCAACAAATCAAATTTTCTGCAGAACATAGCCAGCTCAAACGGTACAAGACTGTGGGCAGGAAGAGCTCTTTGGTATCATTAGCCTCCATATTAGAATCGATATTTCAAGTCGAAGAAAAGCTAGAAAAGTGGAATCTGGTTGTTTATGCACAACATTCAGTTTTGCTACCGTACAATGACTCAGTTGTGCGAATGATTTTGAGAGAATTTTACGAAAACAACATTGTGGTGCTCAAACTTTACGCGCTATTGTTCGGCAGCAGTAATGGATCATTAATGAAGCTAAGGACAAAATCATCACAGATTCAAAAAAAAAGTTAGGTAAGTAAACTTTAAATTGATCGCGCCATCTTTTGGTGGTCTATGGGAAGCCGCTGTCAAGCCTACAAAACGGTTGCTAGTGTCGGTCACAGCCACAGCATCCCTGACATTCTTAATTGTCGTTTCATCACTCTGATGTTGTCGGATCCTACTGATGATTCAGCTCTAACCCCAGATCACTTCTTAACTGCTCCCCGATGCCAACATCATCCCAGGCGGAAGACCTCTAGTGAAAAGATGGGAGATTGTGTCAAGGCTAAAACACGCCTTCTGGAAACAATTGACATGCGAGTACCTGCAAGAACTACAGAATCGACAGAAATGGAAGCTTGCATCCCCAAATGTAAAATAAGGATTGTTAGTCCTCATTAAAGAAGATAATGTGCCTTTGATGAGTTGGCCTATCGGTCGCATAATCAAAACATACCCGGCCAGGACAATTTGATACCAGTAGTGGACGTCAAAACGTCAGCAGGGATATTCAAAAGACCAGTCACCCGACTATCTCCATTATTTCTCGAGGAGTTGACAAAAAAGCGCCCATTAGACGAGGCTAGCCGCACGGAACATACAGAGGATCCCCCTGTACAACAACAAAAGGGAGACTGTCAGCCCTTCCGTTAATCCTCGCACTGATCTTGCTGCTTCCACTCGCCATGTCACAACCCATAAGGGCAACCGAGTTCCGCAACAGGCCGGGACTATTTTACGAAAGGCTAGGAACCAAACGGATGGTTGTATGAGAGTGGACAATGATTGTTTACTACGATTTAGACCCATACTGGAGCGACATGAAGGTACTATCGGCTGGATTAAAAGAACTCACGCACAAGTGCCAAGAACTGAAAAACACGGTAGCATGAAATTCTATACTGGACCATTTGTAGCATCAATATTCGGAACTCGGATCAGGAAACACTGTAATGCACTTTTTTGTGTACTCGATTCCAGTTACGCTGAAGCCATGGGGAAAAGGCAATGGGAACTTGGTGCTACAGCTACTTCAAAGTCAAACGTCTATTGTTGATTCCACTATCAACATATTCCGGAAAAGAAACTCGGTTACAACCAAGCGGTTTAGATCATTGGAACAACAGATGACCATCCTAAGTCAGCTACTCGGAAAATACCAAAGTGAACACCTAATGCAGGCATTCATGATCCTGACGGCTCAAAGGAATTTGTTGGCGACTGGGCTTCAGCGGATGCAAGGTGAATAACTAATGTAATAACCGATGCCCGACATAGAACCATCAGCCCTATGTTAGAATCACCAATTCAGCTACGGGAGAAACTTGACCAAATTAGGAATCATCTGCCACCCAACCACATGCTACCAGGGTATCAACTGATGTGATTCAGCTCTACAAACTGATGTCGGCACAATGCAGCACAACAAACACTCACGCCATTTTCCGGTTAACGATCCCTCTAGTGTCCACGGATCTGCTAGACATCTTCACCATCATTCCATCATTCAGTCAACGCCCACCGAGATCGCATCATCGGAATCACTGTGAATTCCAATTGTTCAATAATAAGAGTGGAACGCTGTGTTAGAGCAATACAGTGCTATCCAACATGGTATGGTTTAAAACACGCCTCTCCAAAGTTGATTTTCGCCACCAACCAGATGGAACTTCAGGCCGTATGCAACGAGGTTGCATCAACCATTAATATAAACAACACTGGCCTACTGACAGGTTGTACGGCTTGCAACGCGAATCTAAGCCTTAGTACTATCGAAACCCTGATAACGAAAATCTAAACATCATTCAACCGATTCGGAAACATCACAAAAATTATGGATTTAAGCTCGGAGTCCACCTTAAAGGCCATCACACAATCACCCGACATTAAAGACGCTGATCTACAGGTTCTACAACAACAACTCGCCAAGCTAAAGGACCGCTCATCATCAATATCAATAGTTCTACTGATATTGGTATTCACCTTCATCATGCGGTACAAACGATCCCTATGGACTCTTTGGAGTCTCAACGAATCAACGCCACTCCAGAACCTACCCCAAGACATTTTACAATAGAATTGGACGATGGTTGAACACCTGTTCAACGGCCAGGATAATGTTAAGTAATAGACCTTAATGTTAAATTACCACATAAAAACAATCAGTTCATAACGTAATAAGACTTAAAAGCCGACCATTTAACAATTTGAATTTTTATCATTAAAAGATTGAAACCCCAACCACTGGTCTAATCCAATTTCCCCGAAGAAAATAAATCAATTACTAAAATTTAAAAGAATTTTAAATGATCTGCCTGGATCGTAGCACGTAGATCGTACAGTACATAGATGGGACTTCTCATACAAATGAAAGTGTACTATGGCCGGTTCCAGCCGTAGAACCCGCTGGAACCCGTGCGGGTTCCACACGCTGTCGGTATAAGTTTGAAAATTTTTTTCGGGTGACACAATCGGTGATGACCGAAGGGTAGAGTGCTCGGCTAGAGTGTAAAGTGTAACAGGTTCGCGTCCATGTAGAGACTCAATCTTTTTAGCTAATTTTCTTTAATTATTTGTATCTTTTAAGTTTTTTTAATATTAGTTGTTACTTCCCTAGTTTCTATATATTAAAAAAATAATAAGAAAATATTTTGGTCTCTACTGGCAGAAACTTTTTTAATGTTTTTCAGTGACTGCTGGAACACGCTTTCTAGTTTTTTATGCAAGCGGGTTCTACTGCTAAGAATGACAAGACCTGTGAGTGAAAGGGAGACGAAAGTATATCTAATATTTTCATAGGTGTCTATTTTTAGACAATAGCGGGTACTACGCCTAAGTGGCAGGCCCCGTGAGTGAAAGTGAGGCACAAGTATATGCATTATTATACCCTTGCAGAGGGTATTATAATTTTGGTCGAAGTGTGCAACGCAATTAAGGAGACATCCACGACCCCATAAAGTATATATATTCTGGATCAGGATCACCTCCTGAGTCGATATAAGCATGTCCGTCTGTCCGTCTGTCTGTTTCTACGAAAACTAGTCTCTCAGTTTTTGTGCTATCGTCTTGAAACTTTGCACACACCCTTCTTTCCTTTGCACGGAACGGCCGGGATCGGCCGATCGGAAATGCTATAACTTCCATGTTATTGAAGATAGAATCTTGAAATTCGGACAGGTTCTCTTTTGTGGAAATCTAAGCCGATCTTTCATACGGATCGGTCGACTATATCGTATATGTAGCCATATAACTGAACGATCGGAAATGCCACAACTTTCGTGTTTTTGGGCGTAGAAGCGTCGGACTTCTATTAAAATCCATTTTATACGAATCTAAGCTTCTTATGAATGTTTTTGTAAAGATCGGCCAACTATATCCGATATTTACTATATCTTAAGTCAATAGAAGCCGCTATTTAACTGCAAGGGTATATAAGCTTCGGCTCCGTCCGAAGTTAGCTTTCCATTCTCGTTTTTTTCTATTATAGCAATATTTGAACAGAACTAAGAAGTTCATAAAGTATGTATTCTGCTCTACCAAATGCTCTTATTAGCGCGCCACTTGGAGCATTTTTTAAGTGGTTTGACAGAAAAATGCGAATTCAGTCACATTAATATGTTCAGTTTGATATTATAACCTTAACCTATGGATATTAATGAAAAAAAACAAAAGCAATTTTTGATTGACCAGTTCCAAGCTAACAAGCCTCGTTAAAACATAAATTGCACTGAATTTACTTTTCTATAAGATGTATTTAAAATCATAGTGATCACGTGTGAGCTTTTATTGTAGCTCTATGGATACTTAAATTTTAGTTAAAATTTATTACCAAGACCATTAGATAAATTTACAAAAAACTTATAAAACCCGTTGAGACAAGCCAACATAGAATAAACATTGCTTAGGTTAAGCCTCAATAAACTATATTTTTTTTTAAATTTAAGTAATTGATGTATTTTCTTCAAAGAAATCGGATTTCAAAATTTTACTATAAATTTCACTTTTTTCTAGACCAGTGGGGTCTTGGGGATTTAATCTTTTTAATATTGGTACCTTTGAAAATTCGCCACCCAAACGTGAAAATTTCCCATAGTGCAGATTGCGAAGGACCAGCCTGCCTGTAAAAGGACTTGAAAAGTCTGTTGTTACAAAACAGCAAGCATTATAACAAAAAAAAAGAGAATGAAAAGCTAACTTTGGACGGTCCGAAGCTTATATACCCTTGCAGTTAAATAGCGGCTTCTATTGATTGAAGATATAGTAAATATTGGATATAGTTAGCCGATCTTTACAAAAACATTCATAACAAGCTTAGTGATCCTGTACTGGAGTGAATTTAAGTGGACTGTAGTTTTTATTTGTACTTGACGCTTTCACTGCCCTTTTGCGACTGATGAAATTAGTGCAGAGTTGCCATTAGTTGGAACTCAGCCATATTTGTGTATGTATACATGATTAGTGGATCTTAAGTCTAAAGTATATCGAAATTAAAGTAGGACAAAAGCTAATTGATATGATGATTAATAATAACGATATTTAAACTTAACAAATCTAATTTGGTTCATGAACATCCCGGCCCCCCCTGAAACACGGGGTACTTCTGCTATTTTGGTAATTGGCCGGGTCAATTCTCCAGATGCCATCCTGAGCCTGACCGCTCGAACCATGTTGTCCTTTCCTGGATAGGATAACCCTTGCAAGGTGCCATGATTCAGGTGGTGTGTTGGTGAGCACAACGCTGCCGATTGAAAAGGTGCCACTTTGCCAGTTATACTTTGCCAGTATCCCACGCGGCCCACAGGAATGTGGCCAAGATCCGCTTCAGGGATGGTCGTAGTAGTAGTAGTAGTAGTATAAGTAGTTGTCATCCGTGTCTGATGTGAAGAATAATGGTCGGGAGTTGACCACCGCACTGATTTGCTCATGTGTGAGTATTGATTTCCCAATGACTCATCGAAGATGCAATTTGACGCATCGAACTGCTGACTCCCACTTGCCACCCCAGTGAGGAGCACGCGGTGGGATGAATATCCATTGAATACCCTTTTGGGTGTGTTTGTGACCTTGTCTTTGTGTTATTGCTAAGTAGCTGCTGCATTTCATCGAGTGATCGCTTCGCTCCAATGAAATTTGTTCCGTTGTCGCTGTACATGCGTGTACATTTGCCTCGGATAGAAAAGAATCGCCGTAACGCTGCTAGGAATGTTTCCGTGGATAAGTCCGTGGCGAGTTCCAGGTGAATCGCCGAAGTGACCATGCAAACGAATAGGCATATGTAGCTCTTGCTTATGCGCGGTTTGCGCACCTTCGCATCCTTGAGAAGGATGGGTCCTGCGTAGTCGCAGCCAGTGTTGACAAATGGTAGTACTTGCGTGATACGTATGCTTGGTAGATCCGCCATACGTTGATGCATTGTGTCTTGTCGTTGTCGAAAGCAAGCCATACATGTGTGGGTGATTTTACGAATCAGATTTCGTGCTCCGAAAATCCAATACCGATTTCGTCCAATTGACGAACGATGACGAAGAGAGATGAGACACCAGGGTGCAGGTTGACTTGATGCTCATGTTCCAAGATTAGGTAGGTGATCCGATGATCCTCTGCCGACAATTGTGAGTGTTAAATCCTTCCTCCCACTCTGAGCAAGTTGTCCTTGTCGATTATCGGTGAGAGTTTTTGCAGCTGATATTGATTCCGTAGAGGTTTCTTTGCGAGTAATAGCTGGAAATCCTGTTGAAATCCGGATTGTGCGTGCTGCAGCCATCGAATCCTTGCTGACTTGATTTCGTCAAACGTAAGGCTAGTCGATGCTGATTTCGAAGATGGATGTTTGATGCGATGGATAAAGCGCAGGACGTAAGCAAGTGTGTGGATGAGCTTCAGCCAAGATGAGATGCGATTGAGAAGCCGACCTAAAAGATTCTCACTTGGGACAACTACCTGCGCAGCCAGGCAGTTCGATTTGACTTCGTTTTGAATGCATTTGTCTGAAACAGAAGATCGATAAAATGGATTGTTCATTTTTGCTGTGAGCTGCTCGTTGTCCCTCAACCAAGAAGGACCCTTCCACCACAACTATAAGTCGATGAGTTCGGATACTCCCATGCCCCGGAAAGCGCAGTCAGCCGGGCGCAGGCAGACAGCAAACAGGTCTCCCTGAATACTGGGTCCGATGGAACGCGTGTCGTTTAACGCCTTGCTGTCGGAGTCGCGATATGAGCCGTCGAAAACTACTTTCCGCCCCAATACAGGATGATGTGGCGGTAGAAATGTTTTCCGTGGGGATTTCCGCTTGAAGAAATCTCCCGCATGTGTCCAAGCCTTTGATACTCTCTCATGATTTTCACGTAGTCGTTGCGTAATTGCTGATTTTGTGCTAAAAGTCGTTCAACTGATTTGAACCGGTGTAGAGCTCCTTGCAGAGTATCTGCAAATTCTGGATTTGGCGATTTGAATGGAAGCTTAACTATCTACTTCCCATTCTTGTCCCGTGTGTATGTGGCAAGAAAGTATTTCTCGACCTCTTCTTCTTCAGGTTGCAGCTCGGCTGGTGGATGGTGGATGCTTTCCAACTCCCAGAACCTTTTGAGAGTGGCGTCGATGTCAATCGTTGATGTTAGCGCCATAGCTTTGCTTGCTCGAGTTGCTATTGATGCAATCACCCATCCAAACATTAATGAGATTGCGATCAGCTTTCCCTTGTCGTCGAAGATCTTCCTTCCAGTGATAGCACTCCATACGTGCTCGCTGCCCAAAAGAATGTCAATTGGCGCATTTGTGCTGAATTGTGAATCTGCCAGTTGCAGATCGCTGAAGACTTACAGTACAGATGCGTCGATGCTCTGCCTTTCCAATGATAGGGTGATCTTTCCAAGCTCATGAGCTTGGACAACTATATGATCGGGTGAAATTCTGGATTGGATGCGTAGAGTACTGCATCCCCTTGTAGTGTCTGCTTTTACCGATGAGATTCCCGTAACCAATATGCATGATGGTGTACGAGCCAAACCAAGTGCGTGAATACAGCGTTCAGATACGTACGACAATTCTGAACCGGTGTCCAATAGGAGTCGGCAAGCTACCAGATCTCCGTTTGCATTTTGAACGTTGACCATAGCCGTGGGCAAGGTGCTTCTGTTCCATCCATTTGTGTTGGTGTGCGTAGTGGTCTGTGCACATACCATGGCCGCAGAACCTTCAGCTTGTGCGACGTGACTGCTACTTACCGTTGCGTCGTGTAAGTTTGTAACTTCCTGCAGGTGCAACAGCGTGTGATGATTTTCTTTGCAGTGTCTGCATTTAAACGTAGATTTGCATTTGCTGATCCCATGACCAGGCTTTAGACAATTGTAGCAAAGTGAGTGTTCCTTAGCAAACGATCTACTTTGCTCTGCAGACAGACCCATGAATTGCTGGCATCCATATAAAAGATGCTCCGTTGAATGACATTTGCTGCACTTTTTTCCTTCAAGCGCAACCATAGAATGTGTGACTTTCTTTGGCCGAGTGTCACCGATTGAGGCTGTGGCTTTGCCTCCAATCGCTTCACGCATGCTGAGTTTCAGTTCCTCGCAACGTGCATCCAGAAATTTGAAGAATTCGTCCAGTGTGGGTGAGTTTGACTCCACACTGCCCTCGATCCACCTGCGTCGAGTATTTGCGACCAGTTTCTCCAGCGCCAGGAGAAACATATTCTCTCGAATATGTCTTTGAAAGCTGGCCACTCTGCGTAGTTTCCAGCGAAACGTTGAATTTGAATTTTAGGCAATTCGCTTTGAGCTATTACCCCTCCCTCGGGTGCAGCGACCGAATTTGATTTCACCAGAGTCTGGCCTTGAACAATGTACCATTGTTTGGTTTGCCGTTAATTGCTCGAAGAACTGTTGTTGTTGTAGCAAATTTAGAATTGCGTCGTTGCTGATCTGCAGCCCGCCGCTGCCGATCTCGTTGCTGGATATTGATGGACTAGGTCTTTTAGCTACCATCGCCGAAATTAATGAATTTGTCCGTAGATATTTTTCCTCGTAGATTGCGTTGTCTAGTTCTGGATCAACATAGCCTTCTATTTCGTCGAGAACCGCTATTTCATCCCCAAATCGATTGAATTCCTTCCATGTAGTGTTAAGGTGCTCCAACCGGGAGGCCACCTCTGCCGATGTTATTGATGTCTGATTGATGCGCATTTTCCTGCCCAAGCCAAGCTTCGTGTGATATTGGCCTTGAGACGGGATCGACTCTTGATGAGTGCTTTTAATTGGAGAAACAATTACCGTGAGTCACAATTACAGGAAAACCACAATACAAATCCGGCTGCTCGAAGGACCAAACAATGATCCTGAACTGGAGAGACTGTAGTTTTTATTTGTACTTGACGCTTTCCAATAGTTGGCCAATAGTTGGAACTCAGCCATATTTGTGTGTGTATACATGATTAGTGGATCTTAAGTCTAAAGTACATCGAAATTAAAGTAGGACAAAAACTAATTGATATGATGATTAATAATAACGATATTTAAACTTAACAAATCTAATTTGGTTCAAATCTAATTGCGTTTTGTTCTTCTAGAAGGGTCGCTGGAAATCCACGTAAGAAGGTTATCGGGAAGGTATCTTCTGTCTTAAGGCCGTTTTGCAAGCCATGAATCACAAATGAAGTCAGCTCCAACAAAATGGTGGTGGTAGAGCGACGCCTTATGAAGCCATGCCAGCATGGCAAAATGGCAACTACAGAGGTATTCCAGATGAGGAGTAATTATTTTTTCAAAAAGCCTTGGAATTGCTAACAATTTTGAGATGATTTTTATACCTGTTGCGCTACCAAGCGTTTTTAGTAGCCAAGAAATCAAAAGTCTGACGGTTGACAAAAGTCAAGCGCAGGAGCGCCGGCTTGCTTATCAAAGCGGAAAACAGAACGGTCCAAACCATAGCAAGAGCAAGTGCTCCGCTTACGCATTGCCCAATCCCGATAAGGCCCGATGCATTATGGCGCCCGGCGAAAGACTAGGCGGGGATCGCACACCAGCTGGGAGATGCTGGAATGACTGCTGAGGAATCTCTAACGGCCGCTGTTATTAACTAAATAAGTTCTCTAAGTCCTAACAATATTGAGGGTATTATAATTTTTGTCACAAGTGTGCAACGCAGTGAAGGAGACACCTCCGACCCAATCAAGTATACATATTCTGGATCAGAATCACCTGCTGAGTTGATATAAGCATGTCCGTCTGTCTGTCTGCTTGCGTAGTTTGTTGAGAAATTAGTCTCTCAGTTTTTGAGCAATCGACTTCAAACTTTGTGCACACCCTTTTTTTCCTTGCATGTAGTTTATAATTCGGAACGGTCGTGATCGGCCGACTATAACCTATAACTGAACGATCGGAAATGTAACAACTTCAATGTTTTTGGGTGTAGAAGCATCGGATATCTTTTAAAACCCAATTTAGATTCAACTAAACTTATTATGAATGTTTTCGTAAGAATCGGTCAACTATATGCGATATTTTCTATATCTTTAAGCGGCTATGTAACGGCAAGTGTATATAAACTTTGGCTCTGTCTAAAGTTAGCGTTCCAATGCTGGTTTACCTTTTTTTTGACAGAGGAATTATATAAGATTTCTTCCTTTCTACCCTTTTTTCCTTGCATGTAGTTTATAATTCGGAACGGTCGTGATCGGCCGACTATAACCTATAACTGCCATATAACTGAACGATCGGAAATGTAACAACTTCAATGTTTTTGGGTGTAGAAGCATCGGATATCTTTTAAAATCCAATTTAGATTCAACTAAACTTATTATGAATGTTTTCGTAAGAATCGGTCAACTATATGCGATATTTTTTATATCTTTAAGCGGCTATGTAACGGCAAGTGTATATAAACTTTGGCTCTGTCTAAAGTTAGCGTTCCAATGCTGGTTTCCCTTTTTTTTGACAGAGGAATTATATAAGATTTCTTCCACATATCGGGAAATATTGACCAAGAACCAAGAATAGAATTGGCTGCATTTTATATATGTAAGCCCGATCGGAAATATCCAGACAGAAATACGTTGTTTGTAACAAAAATTTTGCGAACACGAATAGAATTAAAACCGGAATAGATCTTCAATAAACTAATTCGTATTCGCAGAAAAATTTTTAAACGATAGCAAAGGGGAAGGTATCTTTTTAAAATTATATAACTGCTTCCGATCCTGAGTAAACAAACCCCGACTACGGCGAATATACCGAGGCGCCCGGGTTAATAGGTACCTTTAGAGTGTTATTTATTTCAGCCAGTTCTTTTAAATTTTATTAAAAGTTTATTTTTAATATGTTTAAGGTTTGTTTCAAGTTGTAAACATGGTGGGTTGACTATAACGGACTGATTTTTCCACGGTACACCAAACTCAAAAAACTATTTAAACTTCTATAATAATATTCTAAGGCGATATTAATATCAGACCAACCATAGGAAAGAATTTAGCGATTGATCTTTCAAAAGTCATGCAATTAAGAACATTTAAAAAAATGGAAAAGATTATGCAAATTGACAGCCCACGATGATATTTTTCAAATGAAATCCTCCACCTTCGAGTTGGGCCCGGGTAAGTGGCAAAACTTCGGGAGTTATCCGACAAGTGCACATGCGAGCGTTGATGAGTTCTGGATCCTCTAAGGAAATACAAGGCTGCCTACTTGTGTAAATTCAATTCAAGAAGCTGGAGGCAAACACGGAGGCCAAGTGGGAGGATTTTTAAGCTGCTTTGGAGAAGGATGCTATACCAACGTGGGAGTACATGACCATGTTTATGGAACATACATGCAGGACGCTCGAAACGGTGATATATACCTGCCAATAATAGATCATGTATGCTAGCCGTTGATTCTAGCCTTCTGTGTGGCGCCTTAACGCACTCTTTGCACGCCTGTTCGATGTTCAATGTCTTAATTATTGAGAAACGATGTATTGAGGTCTCAAGGCTGGCCCTTTGCTTTGTGCCGAGTTACTTTGTACGTGGATGCAACTCTTCTTGTCTGATTTGTCATCATGCCTCTTGTATCCTGATTTTCAAAAAACTTTACAACTCTTGTGCATTTTTGTATAATCTCCCCCATCTCAGAAGTATCTTTTATGGGTTTCCCACTGTGTTGTTGAGCAGGTCATTAATGCAGTGAACTTTGTCCAAATTTGTAAATGCTGCAATTATATTTGACTCTCTGTAAGTCACAATAATCTGATTGTCCATATCCAAATCATTTGCTTTTTGTAATTTCCAAAATGGGTTTCATATATTGTTGCTATGTTCCGGAACGTTGACCCGACTTTTAATATATATGCAACAAATTTTTTCAGTCCGAAGTCTTCCACTATTTTAAAAGATCGGGACTTCTGGATGGCCCATTCTTTTAAGGGGGGTAAGGTATTAATTTTTTTTAGCTTTTTTATGCCTTTTCAATTAAATGCATAATAAATGGAGAGTATTGAAACATATTAAAGCAAAATTGACGAAGTTATGGGTGTTTTATTACTTGTCGGATTTTAGTTTTACACAGGATTTTATCTGTGTTTAAAACTTTTCATAAAACTCTTCATAGAACATTTTTAATGCATCAATCCTTGAAATTTCTACTCCATTTTCTACTCTTTTTTTGGCGAAAAAGTTGCATGCATTGCTACGACATCTTCTGTCCGTCAACCGATACGTTTCGGTGGTGGCAAATGCAACCTATATAAAATCTTATGCTCTTACTATTTAATATATAACGAGAATGGAAAGCTAACTTCGGACGGAGCCGAAGCTTATATACCCATGCAGTTAAATAGCGGCTTCTATTGATTAAAGATATAGTAAATATCGGATATGGTTAGCCGATCTTTACAAAAACATTCATAACAAGCTTAGATTCGTACAAAATGGATTTTAATAGAAGTCCGACGCTTCTATGCCCAAAAACACGACAGTTGTGGCATTTCCGATCATTCAGTTATATGACAGCTATAGGATATAGTCGGCCGATCCCGTCCGTACCGACTTATATACTGCGTGCAAAGGAAAGAAGGGTGTGTGCAAAGTTTCAAGGCGATAGCTCAAAAACTGAGAGACCCTCTGCAAGTGTATAACAAGCTTAGATTCGTATAAAATGGATTTTAAAAGAAGTCCGACGCTTCTACGCCCAAAAAAGTTGTGGCATTTCCAATCGTTCAGTTATATGGCAGCTATATGATATATCCGTATGAAATTTTCCAGATCGGCCTAAATAGCCCCCTAGTAGTGAATCTGTGCAAATTTCAAGATTCTATCTTTAAAAAAATGAAAGTTATAGCATTTCCGATCGTTCAGTTATATATATGACAGCTATAGGATATAGTCGGCCGATCCCATTCCGACTTATACACTTCGTGCAAAGGAAAAAAGAGTGTGTGCAAAGTTTTAAGACGATAGCTCAAAAACTGAGAGACTAGTTCGCGTAGAAGCAGACAGACGGACAGACGTACCGACGGACAGACGGACATGCTTATATCGACTCAGGAGGTGATCCTGAATCTGAAATATATACGTTATGGGGCCCTAGATTTCCCCTTCACTGCGTTGCACACGTCTGACAAAATATAATACCTTCTGCAAGGGTATAATGATTTCGATGAATATAAATAAAAATAGTGTAAGTAAAAAAGATTAGATACAGAACTGGGAAAACACATATAATTTAATTGGTTGAGAATTTAAACAATACTAATCGACTCAAAAAAAATCGATTTCAATGCAACTGTGAAACAATTCTGGAACGTTTCATATAAAATATTACATTTAAAATATTTCCGAAAATCAGAAATATTTCTGAAGTTTCGATTGAAATGTTTCTGTAATCATTATGGTATTATGACGCCAATCTTATATTCTTTTTCATTCTTTAACCCTTGATTGTAATGCGTTTTGTACGAATCAGCTGCACGTAAAATTTCCTCCTTCGCCTTCTGTCGCATTTTCTGGTGCTACTCATTAAAGTATTCATATAACTCCTGCTCGAGAAATTCGAATTTGCGTTATTAATATGTTAGTCATTTATCCTGGCTCCCAACATCAGCTCAAAGAGCAATTTCTTCGTAAATGAATCGACCTGCTAGTTCCCTACTCTGCGCACTGCGCACTGTGGTACTGCCTTAAACCCTTTAGTAAGAAAGATGTGCAACATTTTGGAGGCGACTTATAATATAGTGCGATTGACTCTTTTTACTAGTCCGTTTCCTCGGGTACACAGGTTGTAGTTCAGACATCTGACACTAGAAGTATTGGGTTTTCAAATACTTCTGACTAGTTTTCATTCTTTTTGAGCGTCTTCTCCGAACTAGTCGTCTCTGTTTGGTATAGTCGTAGAAACTTGGTTAAAATTTGCTCTAGATGAGAAATCCAATATAATTTTCAAACGAAATGAATGCCTTTTCGACAGCAAAATGGTCTACGTTATGATAAAGTCGTTTTCCTCCACTTCCTTATAAAGATCACCTTTCATTTTATAACCTTCAAAAGGGTGATTAGCGATAATTTGTACTACCGCATTTAACTTATCAGCATTTCTCCTGAGCGTTCTTGATAGGTGCTGTGATTTCTTTTGGTGCCAACATAAGCAGTAACGGCTCAAACATTCGACGCGCTTAGGCAGAATGTTTCAATCCGAAACATTTTTTTTTTACCTCTTGCTTCTGCAATGTATAGGTAAATGCGGCGCAATCTGTTAACAGTTACCCAAGCAAGTAATGCGCCTACCTTTTTACCGCTAAGTTAATGGCTCTCGCTACCAGTACGTAACTAAGTTGACGTAACTCAGCCTCTGAAGTCTTTTTACTACAAAACTGAACACAATAAAGAATAGTTGAGGACAAGTTTCATAAAAAATCGGATCAATGATAAAAGAAAACTAAACAGCTCGGATATTCTTCGGTGCTGGGAATTTACGACTAGCTGTAGTTTTATCCCGTCCTGGCCACTTGCTTCCGTTTTTAATGTTGTGGCCCAAAAAAAACATTTTTGGGTCTGCAAAAAATGCACGCTATTTGATATTAAGGTCATAAGATCCTGCCATTTGTGAGGATATGAAATCTTCTCCTGAAAGAGGGGACCGGGTGACGGCGAGCGGAGAAAGCAACAGGAATGACGTGGAACGAAACAGGACAAGAGTGCGGCACTGCGATACAGAATGATCGGAGAAAGCTGGAGAAACGCCGTGCAACGTAAAGGAACCGGATAGCGATGGATCAAGAGAAAGCAAAAGGTCGACGCGGAAAGTAGCGGGACAGGGACCCGCAAAGGAACAGCGAAAATCAGAAAAGCAGACAAAGAAAGTTGCGGCACTGGACGGCGGACGCAACCAAGGAGACTTAACGAAAAGAGCGACCCAGGAAGGACTAACGGTCTCGCCGGGGCCTATATAAGGCAGTCCCAGTTAGTCAGAGTAAAGTCCGAGAACCGCCTTTAGAGAGTCCGCAGATTGATACGGAATAAGTCGGGAAAAGTGAGACGATCAAGACACTCGCGCAGCGAGTTGCGATCACCAGGAAGTATACTCAATCAGTGAGAGGCAGACCCCAGACAAGCAGCAGCAACAGAAGCGCAGGGTAAAAGAGTCGAGTATGGCTTTTTCACCAGAGTTGCCAGAGTGACCGACACACCAAACCCTCACGTCGAGCGAGAGTCCGGCCAAGCGCTAGCCGCCCGGCCCGAGTCAGACCAAGGGAAAGCTGGCACCAAATGGGAGGCATCCGCCTATCCGCCTATCTTGGCGTAAGACTGTAGAGATCGGACGGTAGCTTAGGCCAGACGAGAGTAGAGGACACCGGAGAGTCGCCGAGTACGCCCGACCCGCGTAAGAACGCGGTGAGCATCAAGTTACCAAATCGACTGCCAGGCACCAGACCAACACGGTGGGGCGGTAACCGGCGAACCCGGAAGGGCAATCGGAATCGGTGGATCCAAACCACGAAAGGAGTTCCCAGCAACTCAAGTAGTAGACATAATGTACGATATTATTAATTTTAAATGAAGGGGAACAGATCGGTAAAATCGGTGTCATTTTTGGGCTAGGGCAATCACGTCAAACACATAAATTCGGGGACGATCCTGCAAACTCATTGAGCTAGCCGTGGCATAACAAACAAACAGTCAACACTTCGTTACACACTTTAAATACATGACGCATCATTTATATCTTTTATATATACATTTAACACCTTTACTGTTTCGGCATGAATGATGGTTTCCTCGGTTTGTATCAACGATGATCCGAAGTTTTCGGAGAAAGGTTCGGAGATTTGATATTGTAGTCTGTGGACGATAAAAAGAATCACCGACTCACAGTTGCAAATTTGCAATTTGCAAAGTGTACATTTGCACCAAGATTACATGTCTATTGACAAATTGTATTCCACTAAGGTCCCGATTAGATCCATTTCGATGGGCATATGTTGACCTACAAAAGCTAAGAAATAAGGGTAAGAAAGTTAGAGAGACCTTAAAAGGAATGTTAAATTTTAACAGACCAAAAGACCTACTAGAAGATATAGGTGCTGGCTGTCAAATTCACCATTAATAAGGTTACTGATGAAGTCGACACCCAGCATAGTCCTACGGTTAAGTAACGATGGTAAGTTAATTAAGAGAAGTCGAAGAGACGAGAGTTGGATACTTGCATCCCAGATTAGACAATCTTCTAAGAAAAATCTTCTGTACTGATTCAATGCGGTCTTGGTGAACACCATATTGGGGAATCCAGACACATAAACCGTACTCAAGAATCAGACGAACTAAGGATACATATGTTTTAGTTAAACTTGGTTAAAGACGTGGAACTTTAGATACGACGTTTTTCCAGATAGGTACACCGCTTTTAGATGCGACCGACCTCTAATCTCAGTAGGAGGAGTACCAATCTCAGTAGACTCCTCTTTCCCTCTTGGAACTTGGAATTTCTTTGCGTTAAGGTCACTTTGTCTGATAAATCGCTGTTTATTATTTGTTCTTATATACCGCCTTGATCCGAAGCGCCTACGTACTGGCACCATTTGTCTGCTATTCAGTCGGTTTTCAATCTTATGTCCGATAGCGACCAGCTCGTGGTTCTGGGTGACTTTAATATACCAGAACTCACTTGGTCAAAAATCGATAACATTACAGCTTTATCACTTTATCACACACCATGATTTTATTGCTGGCATGATTGAGATATCTTTAGGTCAAATTAACCATCTCAGAAAATTTTAAGGTCGGCTTCTTATGTTCTGGTTTTGTGTTTGATCCAGATGGAATTACCCTCTTCAGAGCCAAAGGCGGGGTGACCCCCGAATATCCATATCATTTCATGCTTAAGGTTTTAATCTTAACAATTGGCCTAGGTAAATCTCATAGCGTAGGTGACAGAATTCGCTGCTTTTGTAAGGCTGACTTTAAAAAGCTCAATAACATAATTATTTTCTTTGATTGGTCTGATCTTTTGGCATGCCATGGTATAAATATCACCTTAGAATATTTTTATAGGAGCATAAATAGTTATTTGACTCTTGTGTGCCGTGGAAGTATCCGTCCGTTAAATGCCCCCCTTGGTTTACAAGGCGACCAATTAATCTTAAACATATCAAAAATAGACTTTTAAATTACGTATGCAGTGGGAGCCGCGAAAAAAAAAATAAAAAAAAAAATAAATAAATAAATTTAAAAGAACAGGTTGCAATCTAACTTTTTTGGGGTACTTAGTAGCTCGGTCGAACTTCATCGTGCATAACGTTGCATGTTATAGAGATTATATTCGCCGTTGTCGGGTATAGTTCAGTTTTATAATGTTGTACACATGTAAACATGTATCATCTCCTTCCTTGCTCTCGTTTAAAAATTCTTCTGCGAATAGGGATCAGGCCATTGCAGATCTATTTCCAAAAATTTTTCCAAACAATGTATTCACCTTGTACTTTTCTGATCAGCCCTACATATATTAAATTCATTAAGCCAATCTTATGTTTGGCCCATCTATCTTCAAGTACTTTAATCACGTCCCGATGGAGTACCAAGCTGTGTGCTAAAGAATTGCGCAGAGACATTTTGCAAACATCTTTCAAATCTATCTTTCTATTATCGGAAACATCGATATTTTCCCATATATGGAAGGAATCCTTTATAATTTCTTTGCATAAAAAAAGGAAAAAAATCTGTACTACTAAATTTTCAACACTTATAGGGTTTTTAAAAAAAAATTATTATTCCTTAACTGCAATACCTCTGTAGCTCAATATTTCTCATGCCAGCATGGCTTTATTAGCTGACATCATTTGTGATTGATGGCTACAAAATGGCCTTTAAACAGATGTCATCTACACTGCTTTTAGTAAACCATTTGACTCTGTAAACCACTCACTTCTTTTAAGAAAACTCGATCTTTTGGGATTTCCTGTTAACCTTCTTGTTAACCCAACGCGTCCTTTTTAATTATGTGTTCTCCTGCCTAGTCCGAGCTACATCTGGAGTCCCTCAAGGAAGTCATCTCGGGCATTTCCTTTTTATCATTTTCATAAATGACTTGCCTTTTGCTTTACCGAACTCTCGTGTACTTATGTACGCAGATGGCGTTAAGCTGTGTCTACAATATAAATATAAAGCACTTGATTCTATTTTCAGAAGTGCTTATTAGTGTTTTTAACGGAAGTTTGTACGTTTGAATGTATACGTCGGTTCGCATGTGAATTGTCAAAATGATTTTTTGATTCTACATTTTATTTTCTGACGATTTTAGAACTTGCCGATTTGATAGCCGTACGAACGATATCGCATTTATGCGCAAAGCTCTACCGTTGTGGCTTAGTGTGTAGAGTGCATGCTTTCAACCAATGCCGTTTTTTTTTTTGTTTAATACAAATAGCTTATTTCAGTATTTATTTGAGCAAAACTTAATGAAACTAAAAAACGCATTTTAAAAAATATGTTTTTTTTTTGTTTTAAATGAAATGAAAAATATTGAAACAATAAAAAAACGAGAATGGAAAGATGGACGGAGCCGTAGCTTATATACCCTTGCAGTTAAATAGCGGCTTCTATTGATTAAAGATATAGTAAATATCGGATATGGTTAGCCGATCTTTACAAAAACATTCATAACAAGCTTAGATTCGTATAAAATGCCGATCCGTATGATAATTTTCAGATCGGCTTCTTAGCCGAATCTTAGAGAATCTTTTCCCACAAAAAAAAATCTGCGCAAGTTTTTATCTTTAATAACATGGGAGTTATAGCATTTCCGATCGTTCAGTTATATGGCAGCTATAGGATATAGTGTGCAAAGTTTCAAGATGATAGATCAAAAACTGAGAGACTAGTTTGCGTAGAAACAGACAGACGGACAGACGGACATGCTTCTATCGACTCAGAAGGTGATCCTGATGCAGAATATATATACTTCATGGGGTCCTGGATGTCTCCTTCATTGCGTTGCACACTTCTGACCAAAACTATAACCCTCTGCAAGGGTAACAATAACATTTAAAAAAAAACATTTAAAAATATGGAATTTGGAAAAAAAGTCGCGATTGGAGGCAGGCTCCGATATATTAAAAAACCTACGCTTACCACGTAAGCAAAATTTTGATTGAAAATAATGCATATACTGGTGCCTCTTCACTTTCAGTCGCGGGGCCTATCATTTAGCTATATATGTCATTTTAGCAATTGGACGAATATTTGTATTATATTAAAACAATTTACGTATTTTTTATAGGTACACTGAATATACAAATAAAACATAATATATAATATAAGATAATGATGAAATTTTAGTATTTTTTAACATATAAAATAACTATTATCTCCACTACTTAGTATTTGGGGGAGATTCTTTTATCGTTAGATTTTTACTATTTGGTCGCGAAGCGGGACTTTGGCAGAAAAAGATATTAGTTAGTCTTTATTGCATTTATTAACGAGGAAGTCCGCTCTCCCATGGCATAATAACTGAACTGCTACATTAAAGGCATATGTGACTTAAAGCTAATAGAATTATGTTGTATTATCTATAATAAAACATATGCTTCTATCATTATAATATGTATGAATATGGTTGGCAATAAGAAGTCGACAAATTTATGACCGGGAAAATTGGCAATGCGTCGAAAATGATGTTTATTATTATTGTAATTATATAATACGTAATAAATAGGCACAATGTTTTCTGCGATGGTAAATATGGGCAAGTCTTGTTTTTTTTAAATGTCTTGTTTTTAAAGATGGGCAGTGATGGGCAAGTCTAGTTTTTAAAAAATTTTGATTTTTAAGAGATGGGCAGTGATGGGCAAGTCTTTACTTTAAGTTTTTTTAAGTTTAAAACTTTTGGGTCATGTATCTCGAAAAGTAACCGGTTGTTTAAAATTCTAAAATATGGGCATTTGTGGGCATTTAAACCTACTTCGATTCCTGAAAAAAAAATTCAAAAGTTGAATTCAAAAGTTGAATTTTTTTACAATTTTCCAATTTGAATAATTTAAAAATGGGAGATGAGCATTTAAAAATATTGATGGGCATTGTTTGGCTGGGTCTGTTTAAGTGTTTGAAATATTTCGTTTTTTAAATTTTTTAGATACAAGCAAAAATTACCCAAAGAGGAAAACTTCGTATATCACGAAAAATATTTTTTTTTTCAAAATTCTAAGAGATGGGCATTTAATTTTATATTATTTCAAAAAAATTCAAAAATTCAAATTAGAAATTTTTCAAAAATGTTCAGGATTGTTCAAATTTGCATATTTTTGAAACGAAAGGTGAGCATTAAAAAATACATTTGGGCATTTATAATGGCAAACGTTTAAAGATTTTGTTTTTTAGAAATTCGTCCTTATTTGGTAAAAAATTGGGCAAAAGTAAAACCTTTAATACATAAAACGTATTGCATATCATATAATAGATTTTAAGCAGAAGGCTTAATACAAAACAAAAATTGCCCGCACTTTATAATTGTTGGTAATTTCTTTATAATAATAATAATAATAGTAAGACCTTTAATATCTTTAAAAG
The DNA here is from genome assembly GCA_018150405.1 of Drosophila varians. NCBI lineage: Eukaryota > Metazoa > Arthropoda > Insecta > Diptera > Drosophilidae > Drosophila > Drosophila varians. The sequence continues at coordinate 24,855,295 of JAECWK010000125.1, forward strand.
AACAAATTTTTTCAAATTCTAAAAGATGGACATTTGTTTTTATTTCAATTTTAAACAAAAAATATTCAAAAAGTCAAATTTTAAAATTTTTGAAAATTTTTCGAAAATTTTCATTTATGCATATTTTTAAAACGGGAGGTGGGCATTTGAAAATATTGATGGGCATTTGTGGGCATTTAATGGGCAATTGAATCCACCCTTAATCGTTTCACCCGACCCACCTATTGATCCGACATCAGAAGTGGGCCTAGCCACAAAATTTATCGATTGATCAGAGGGAAGAGCATCTCAGTGGATGTCACAAATCTGCTACAGTGGAATAAAGTGGCTGGAATTTCGAGAATTATTTATCCAAAGATATGAAGGTGACGCCAGCCGCTATTATTGCTTAACATGCTCAGCAGTAAACCAAGGTTAAGCGAGTGTTTGTCTGTGTATGCCAGCAGACAAGGAACGACTTTACTGTCAAAGAGGACAGATTTAAACAGCGAAGAAATTGCCGCATCGGTCGTGTTGGCGCATACCGCGCAAGTAAATAAAGTTTGGTAAGCGCAACGACTCCGAGACACCAGACCTTACTAGTTCCCAAAACAAAACCGCCTACTTACTGGCATCATTTGTCTGCTATCCAGTCGGTTTTTAATCTTTTGTCCGATAGCGACCAGCTGGTGGTTCTGGGTGACTTTAATATACCAGAACTCACTTGGTCAAATATCGATAACGTTACAGCTTTATCACTTTCTTCACACCATGATTTTACTGCGGGCATGTTTGACATGTCTTTAGGTCAAATTAACCATGTCAGAAATTCTTTAGGTCGGCTTCTAGACTTATGTTTTGTGTCTGATCCAGATGGAATCACCCTTTCAGAGCCCTGCCTTTGGTGACCCCAGAAGATCCATATCATCTAAACTACTAACTACGAACTAAGGATACATATGTTTTAGTTAAACTTGGTTAAAGACGTGGAACTTTAGATACGACGTTTTTCCAGATAGGTACACCGCTTTTAGATGCGACCGACCTCTAATCTCAGTAGGAGGAGGACCAATCTCAGTAGACTCCTCTTTCCCTCTTGGAACTTGGAATTTCTTTGCGTTAAGGTCACTTTGTCTGATAAATCGCTGTTTATTATTTGTTCTTATATACCGCCTTGATCCGAAGCGCCTACGTACTGGCACCATTTGTCTGCTATTCAGTCGGTTTCAATCTTATGTTCGATAGCGACCAGCTCGTGGTTCTGGGTGACTTTAATATACCAGAACTCACTTGGTCAAAAATCGATAACATTACAGCTTTATCACTTTATCACACACCATGATTTTATTGCTGGCATGATTGAGATATCTTTAGGTCAAATTAACCATCTCAGAAAATTTTAAGGTCGGCTTCTTATGTTCTAGTTTTGTGTTTGATCCAGATGGAATTACCCTCTTCAGAGCCAAAGGCGGGGTGACCCCCGAATATCCATATCATTTCATGCTTAAGGTTTCAATCTTAACAATTGGCCTAGGTAAATCTCATAGCGTAGGTGACAGAATTCGCTGCTTTTGTAAGGCTGACTTTAAAAGCTCAATAACATAATTATTTTCTTTAATTGGTCTGGTCTTTTGGCATGCCATGGTATAAATATCACCTTAGAATATTTTTATAGGAGCATAAATAGTTATTTGACTCTTGTGTGCCGTGGAAGTATCCGTCCGTTAAATGCCCCCCTTGGTTTACAAGGCGCCCAATTAATCTTAAACATATCAAAAATAGACTTTTAAATTACGTATGCAGTGGGAGCCGCGAAAAAAAAAATAAAAAAAAAATAAATAAATAAATTTAAAAGAACAGGTTGCAATCTAACTTTTTTGGGGTACTTAGTAGCTCGGTCGAACTTCATCGTGCATAACGTTGCATGTTATAGAGATTATATTCGCCGTTGTCGGGTATAGTTCAGTTTTATAATGTTGTACACATGTAAACATGTATCATCTCCTTCCTTGCTCTCGTTTAAAAATTCTTCTGCGAATAGGGATCAGGCCATTGCAGATCTATTTCCAAAAATTTTTCCAAACAATGTATTCACCTTGTACTTTTCTGATCAGCCCTACATATATTAAATTCATTAAGCCAATCTTATGTTTGGCCCATCTATCTTCAAGTACTTTAATCACGTCCCGATGGAGTACCAAGCTGTGTGCTATCTTTCTATGATCGGAAACATCGATATTTTCCCATATATGGAAGGAATTCTTTATAATTTCTTTGCATAAAAAAAGGAAAAAAATCTGTACTACTAAAGTTTCAACACTTATAGGGTTTTTAAAAAAAAATTATTATTCCTTAACTGCAATACCTCTGTAGCTCAATATTTCTCATGCCAGCATGGCTTTATTAGCTGACATCATTTGTGATTGATTGCTACAAAATGGCCTTTAAACAGATGTCATCTACACTGCTTTTAGTAAACCATTTGACTCTGTAAACCACTCACTTCTTTTAAGAAAACTCGATCTTTTGGGATTTCCTGTTAACCTTCTTGTTAACCCAACGCGTCCTTTTTAATTATGTGTTCTCCTGCCTAGTCCGAGCTACATCTGGAGTCCCTCAAGGAAGTCATCTCAGGCCTTTCCTTTTTATCATTTTTATAAATGACTTGCCTTTTGCTTTACCGAACTCTCGTGTACTTATGTACGCAGATGGCGTTAAGCTGTGTCTACAATATAAATATAAAGCACTTGATTCTATTTTCAGAAGTGCTTATTAGTGTTTTTAACGGAAGTTTGTACGTTTGAATGTATACGTCGGTTCGCATGTGAATTGTCAAAATGATTTTTTGCTTCTACATTTTATTTTCTGACGATTTTAGAACTTGCCGATTTGATAGCCGTACGAACGATATCGCATTAATGCGCAAAGCTCTACCGTTGTGGCTTAGTGTGTAGAGTGCATGCTTTCAACCAATGCCGTTTTTTTTTTTGTTTAATACAAATAGCTTATTTCAATATTTATTTGAGCAAAACTTAATGAAACTAAAAAAACGCATTTTAAAAAAATATGTTTTTTTTTTGTTTTAAATGAAATGAAAAATATTGAAACAATAAAAAAACGAGAATGGAAAGATGGACGGAGCCGTAGCTTATATACCCTTGCAGTTAAATAGCGGCTTCTATTGATTAAAGATATAGTAAATATCGGATATGGTTAGCCGATCTTTACAAAAACATTCATAACAAGCTTAGATTCGTATAAAATGCCGATCCGTATGATAATTTTCAGATCGGCTTCTTAGCCGAATCTTAGAGAATCTTTTCCCACAAAAAAAAATCTGCGCAAGTTTTTATCTTTAATAACATGGGAGTTATAGCATTTCCGATCGTTCAGTTATATGGCAGCTATAGGATATAGTGTGCAAAGTTTCAAGATGATAGATCAAAAACTGAGAGACTAGTTTGCGTAGAAACAGACAGACGGACAGACGGACATGCTTCTATCGACTCAGAAGGTGATCCTGATGCAGAATATATATACTTCATGGGGTCCTGGATGTCTCCTTCATTGCGTTGCACACTTCTGACCAAAACTATAACCCTCTGCAAGGGTTTAACAATAACATTTAAAAAAAAAACATTTAAAAATATGGAATTTGGAAAAAAAGTCGCGATTGGAGGCAGGCTCCGATATATTAAAAAACCTACGCTTACCACGTAAGCAAAATTTTGATTGAAAATAATGCATATACTGGTGCCTCTTCACTTTCAGTCGCGGGGCCTATCATTTAGCTATATATGTCATTTTAGCAATTGGACGAATATTTGTATTATATTAAAACAATTTACGTATTTTTTATAGGTACACTGAATATACAAATAAAACGTAATATATAATATAAGATAATGATGAAATTTTAGTATTTTTTAACATATAAAATAACTATTATCTCCACTACTTAGTATTTGGGGGAGATTCTTTTATCGTTAGATTTTTACTATTTGGTCGCGAAGCGGGACTTTGGCAGAAAAAGATATTAGTTAGTCTTTATTGCATTTATTAACGAGGAAGTCCGCTCTCCCATGGCATAATAACTGAACTGCTACATTAAAGGCATATGTGACTTAAAGCTAATAGAATTATGTTGTATTATCTATAATAAAACATATGCTTCTATCATTATAATATGTATGAATATGGTTGGCAATAAGAAGTCGACAAATTTATGACCGGGAAAATTGGCAATGCGTCGAAAATGATGTTTATTATTATTGTAATTATATAATACGTAATAAATAGGCACAATGTTTTCTGCGATGGTAAATATGGGCAAGTCTTGTTTTTTTTAAATGTCTTGTTTTTAAAAGATGGGCAGTGATGGGCAAGTCTAGTTTTTAAAAAATTTTGATTTTTGATTCATGTATCTCGAAAAGTAACCGGTTGTTTAAAATTCTAAAAGATGGGCATTTGTGGGCATTTAAACCTACTTCGATTCCTGAAAAAAAAATTCAAAAGTTGAATTCAAAAGTTGAATTTTTTTACAATTTTCCAATTTGAATAATTTAAAAATGGGAGATGAGCTTTAAAAATATTGGTGGGCATTGTTTGGCTGGGTCTGTTTAAGTGTTTAAAATATTTCGTTTTTTAAATTTTTTTAGATACAAGCAAAAATTACCCAAAGAGGAAAACTTCGTATATCACGAAAAAAATTTTTTTTTTCAAAATTCTAAGAGATGGGCATTTAATTTTATATTATTTCAAAAAAAATTCAAAAATTCAAATTAGAAATTTTTCAAAAATGTTCAGGATTGTTCAAATTTGCATATTTTTGAAACGAAAGGTGAGCATTAAAAAATACATTTGGGCATTTATAATGGCAAACGTTTAAAGATTTTGTTTTTTAGAAATTCGTCCTTATTTGGTAAAAAATTGGGCAAAAGTAAAACCTTTAATACATAAAACGTATTGCATATCATATAATAGATTTTAAGCAGAAGGCTAATACAAAACAAAAATTGCCCGCACTTTATAATTGTTGGTAATTTCTTTATAATAATAATAATAATAGTAAGACCTTTAATATCTTTAAAAGAACAAATTTTTTTCAAATTCTAAAAGATGGACATTTGTTTTTATTTCAATTTTAAACAAAAAATATTCAAAAAGTCAAATTTTAAAATTTTTGAAAATTTTTCGAAAATTTTCATTTATGCATATTTTTAAAACGGGAGGTGGGCATTTGAAAATATTGATGGGCATTTGTGGGCATTTAATGGGCAATTGAATGCACCCTTAATCGTTTCACCCGACCCACCTATTGATCCGACATCAGAAGTGGGCCTAGCCACAAAATTTATCGATTGATCAGAGGGAAGAGCATCTCAGTGGATGTCACAAATCTGCTACAGTGGAATAAAGTGGCTGGAATTTCGAGAATTATTTATCCAAAGATATGAAGGTGACGCCAGCCGCTATTATTGCTTAACATGCTCAGCAGTAAACCAAGGTTAAGCGAGTGTTTGTCTGTGTATGCCAGCAGACAAGGAACGACTTTACTGTCAAAGAGGACAGATTTAAACAGCGAAGAAATTGCCGCATCGGTCGTGTTGGCGCATGCCGCGCAAGTAAATAAAGTTTGGTAAGCGCAACGACTCCGAGACACCAGACCTTACTAGTATCCCTAAACAAAACCGCCTACTTACTGGCATCATTTGTCTGCTATCCAGTCGGTTTCTAATCTTATGTCCGATAGCGACCAGCTGGTGGTTCTGGGTGACTTTAATATACCAGAACTCACTTGGTCAAATATCGATAACGTTACAGCTTTATCACTTTCTTCACACCATGATTTTACTGCGGGCATGTTTGACATGTCTTTAGGTCAAATTAACCATGTCAGAAATTCTTTAGGTCGGCTTCTAGACTTATGTTTTGTGTCTGATCCAGATGGAATCACCCTTTCCAGAGCCCTGCCTTTGGTGACCCCAGATCATCCATATCATCCTACGCTTGAGGTTTCAATCGAAACCATTGCCTTAGTTAAACCTCATAGCGTAGGTAATAGAATTCGCTGCTTTTGTAAGGTTGACTTTAAAAAGCTCAATAACTTAATTCTTTCCTTTGATTGGTCTGATCTTTTGGCATGCAATGATAGTTTGAATAGTTGTTTTGACTCTTGTGTGCCATGGAAGTATCCGTCCGTTAAAGACAACCCCCCTTGGTTTACAAGGAGCCTAAATAATCTTAAACATATCAAAAATAGACTTTTAAACAAATATAAAAGAACCGGCTGCAATCTAACTTTTTCAAGGTACTTAGTAGCTCGGTCGAACTTTACCGTGCATAACGCTGAATGTTATAGAGATTATATTCGCCGTTGTCGGGTTCAGTTTACGCAGGACCCGAAGCAGTTTTATAATTTCGTAAACACAAAGCGGAAACATGTATCTTCTCCTTCCTTGCTCTCGATTGAAAATTCTTTTGCGAATACAGATCAGGGTATTGCAGATCTATTCGCAAAATTTTTTCAAACAACGTATTCACCTTGTACTACTTCCGATCAGCCCTACACATATGAAATTCATTCAGCCAATCTTATTTTTGGTCCATCTCTCTCCGAGCGTAGTTTGTTATCGGATCTTTTAAAGGTTAAACCGGTACTTTCACCAGGTCCCGATGGAGTACCAGGCTGTGTGCTAAAGAATTGCGCTGAGTCATTGTGCAAACCTCTTTCAAAGCTTTTCACCTTATCTCTGGAAACGTCGATATTTCCCCTTATGTGGAAGGAATCCTTTATAATTCCCCTGCATAAAAAAGGAAAAATCTGATGCTACCAATTATAGAGGCATCTCTAAATTGTCAGCAATTCCAAAGCTATTTGAAAAAATTATTACTCCTCATCTGCAGCACCTCTGTAGTTCAATCATTTCTCCATGCCAGCATGGTTTTATTAGGCGTCGCTCCACCACCACCAACTTGTTGGAGCTGACATCATTTGTAATTGATGGCTTCCAAAATGGCCTTCAAACAGATGTCATCTACACTGATTTTAGTAAAGCATTTGACTCTGTAGACCACTCACTCCTTTTGAGAAAACTCGATCTTTTGGGATTTCCAACTAACCTTCTTACGTGGATTTCCAGTTATCTTTCTGGAAGAACCCAACGCGTCCTTTTTAACGATGTTCTCCTCCCTAGTCCGAGCTACATCTGGAGTCCCTCAAGGAAGTCATCTCGGGCCTTTACTTTTTACCATTTTTATAAATGACTTGCCTTTTGCGTTACCGAACTCTCGTGTACTTATGTACGCAGACGACGTAAAGCTGTGTCTTCAGTATAAATCTTCCTCTGCCCAATACAAACTTCAGTCCGATCTGGACAAGTTCCAATATTGGTGTTCTGCTAATGACTTAAAACTCAATGGGTCAAAATGCAAACTTATGTCATTCTATCGCTTAAGCCCCATCCAGGCAACTTATTTTCTCTATGGGACCGCCCTAGAAAAATTAACTCAGGTTAATGACCTAGGTGTCCTATTAGATGTCAAGCTTAAATTTACCGACCATAATATCGGCAATGGTTAATAAAGCCAAGGGTGTGCTTGGTTTCATTAAAAGATGGTCAAAGGAATTTAATGACCCATGTATAACCAAAACTCTTTACATATCGTTAGTTCGTTCGATTCTTGAATACGGTTCATGTGTCTGGAGTCCCCAATATGGGGTTCATTAAGACCGTATTGAATCAGTACAGAAGAACTTTCTCCTTTTTGCTCTTAGGGGTATAACCTGGGATGCAAGTATTCAACTCCCGTCTTATCATAGCAGACTACTTTTAATAAACTTACCATCCCTACTAAACCGTAGGACTATGCTGGGTGTAGTTTTCATCAATAACCTTATAAATGGTGAAATCGACAGCCAGAACCTTCTAAGTATGTTAAAATTTAACATATCTTTTAGGGCCTCTCGAACTTTCCTCCCCTTATTTCTTAACTTTTGTAGGTCAACATATGCCCAGCATGACCCTTTCAGGGTACTATGTTCTGACTACAATAACCTCTATCAAATCATTTCCCAGAACTCTTGCATGAAATCCTCGATTCTTTCCTACTTAAGAGAGCAACAATGTAACTCTTCCTCGTTACCTTTTTAAAAATACTTATTCCTCGTCTCGGATCTATCCCCGCGATTTGAGCCGTACGATAAACGGCAGCGCCCCTCGGTCGGTTGGGCGGGAGGTGGGGTGTACGTATGCAGTGGAAGCCGCGAAAAAAAAAAAAAAAAAAAAAAGCAGAGAACATCATGGCAAGGAAAGTTACACTCTTGTGGAAAACCTGGCCATAAAATGGCAGAATGTCAAAGCAGAGAACCGGGAGACGCAAGTCTCAAAATTTAACTCGACCGTCTGCAATGCCACACTAAAGAGGGATATGTCAACTGTAATCTGCTACAAGTGCGGCCAGTTAGGTCACAACGCTACCAAATTTCCAACCTCTTCATCAAGCGAGGGCAATATTTATAAGAAGCGAGTGGATGTGTGCACCGTCGTCGATCTCCCTATCGTCGTGCTCCCTATTAAAGGAAAAATTAGCTAAGAAGTTCATGGTCAAGAGAATGAATAATACTGTACTTATAAGCGACATAGAAGAAGGGTCATTAACATGTTCAATGCAAATTCTTACTACAGTACAAATATGTGATTTTTCGATAGAGATTCTGTTTCACGTTGTCATGGACAAATATTTGAAGCACGATGCACTCACTGATTGGCCGTGAAATTTTAGGTCACGGCTTTGGCGTAACAATGGATGCCAATAAGTTTATTTTACACAAATTTAATACCGTTAATACTCTGTCTAGCACTGTTGAGTGGAATTTTAGGACTCCATGAACATTAATCTAACTTAGTCAGACAGAGCCGGTAGTGCAGATGGCTATGGAGCAATATTAATGCACAAGATAAATGGCAAACCAAGAGCTATATAATATTACAGCAAATGTACTACAGTGGCTGAAACAAGATACCACTTATATGAACCATAGATACTGGCAGTATACAATGCAGTGAAACATTTTCGTCATTATTTGCAGGGTCGTCCATTTGTTGTATTCACGGATTGTTATTCACTCAAAGCTAGCCGCAATAAAATAGAATAAACGCCGAGGGTCCATCGCTGGTGGGCATATCTGCAGTCCTTTGAGTTTGAGGTAGAATAGTACTGTATGTAGACTTCCTTTCGCGCAATCCACTACCAATTGACAAGGTTACTAAGTGTACCAAAATAACGGAAGTAGGTATGTGCATGTCAGACAAAACAGATAAATGGCTACTTGCTGAGCAGCAGCAAGATATAGAGATCACGGACTTAACAACAAAGTAGGTAAATAACGGACTGAGACATGAAGATGCAAAGAAATACGAAATGCGGTCAGGGATATTGTATTGAAGACCAACAGAGTTACAAAGCTTAGTCCGATAGAGTTACTAATTGGTAAAGAGGCAAAACCAATGGGATTGATGCCAATGGTAGAAGAAGAAGACATTGGCATTGAGCATGTTAGGTCGAAGGTCGAAACATAAAGAATATAGCAGAATATGAGAAGCAACGATATGATAGAAATAAGGCTAAGATTGTAAGTTATAATGTAGGTGATCATGTCCTGCTCAAAAGTGAAAAACGGCACAAAACAAAGCGAGATCCAAAGTTTAAAGGACCCTTTGTCGTAATAGAGAAGCTAGATGGTGACCGTTATATGTTGAAATCTTATTCAAGCAAACGAACATATAAGTATGCCCACGAGCAGCTGCGTGCGATGCCAAATGAAGTAGATTTAGATGAGTGCGAGATATCGCCGACTGAGGCATTCGTAGGTACCATAAACTCTAATTAAATCATTAACAAAGGCTATAGCCGTGTCATGTAGTGATCTGGGCAGTAACTGCATGACGGGGACTATATGTGCCCAGAGGGACCAGTACGCAGACAGTGCGTGTGAGCGTTGCAGTGCACCAAGACCCTGAGAGTGTAAAGTAATGTTGAGAGAAAGAAATATGGTACAAAGACATAAGCAAAGATAAAAAGAAATGGCGCTGTGGCGAAAGATATGTATATATATTCTGGATCAGGATCATCTCCTGAGTCGATAAAAGCATGTCTGTCTGTCCGTCTGTCAGTGTCTCTCAGTTTTTGAGCTATCGTCTTGAAACTTTGCACACACCCTTCTTTCCTTTGCACGCAGTGTATAAGTCGGAACGGCCGGGATCGGCCGACTATATCATATAGCTGCCATATAACTGAATGATAGGAAATGTTATAACTTCCATTTTTTTAAAGATATAACTTAAAGCATGCACAGATTCTCTTTTGTGGGAATCTTAACCGATCTAGAATTTCATACGGATCGGACGACTATATCATATAGCTGCCATATAACTGAACGATCGGAAATGCCACAACTTTTGTGTTTTTGGGCGTAGAAGCGTCGGATTTCTTTTAAAATCTATTTTATACGAATCTAAACTTGTTATGAATGTTTTTGGAAAGATCGGCTAACTATATCCGATATTTACTATATCTTTAATCAATAAAAGCCGCTATTTAACTGCATCATAAAAACCTCCGAGGTTGCCTCGTAAAAACAGAAATTTCTCCAAATGTAGTTAAATGTGGAGTTTGAGATCTATTGCACTGATTTAGGAATTTATTTATTTGAAAGATATATGTTACATAATTTTAATCAAGTGCTAGCATTTTTTTTAGCTCTATAGAAACTTCAAAAAATCAAGGAACGAATTGTCGAAAGTAAGATGACAATCCAATAAATTGCCTCAGTTTCGTAACCGACTGTGGTGGTGTCATTTTCTGCTTCGGCATTCTGCCATCTTATGGCCATCTTCCCTTGCTACGACGATCTATACTTCCTCTGCTCTGGGCCACTAGTGAAGTCTGATGTGCTGCAATACACACTCACTTGGCTTTGGTTCAAACAATATGGTTTGAAAATATTCATCAGAATGGCGGCTGGAGTCTTGAGAGCGCTTCCTTACAGCATATTCTCCGCAGCATCAATGCCATAAGATTTTTCAATCGGGGCTCATGGCTCTTCAGCCTTCGGTAAAGTGCTCGGCTTGAGTGTATTACTTTCATAGGTTTCTATTTATAGACAATAGTGGGCTCTTTAGCTAAATGGTAGGCTCTGTGAGTGAAAGTGAGGCTGGCGACAAAAATGTTGAAACCAGCTGGCTCGACCCAAATCCAAGTAATTGTCACAGAAGAGTCGCAGCAACAATAGTATGCTCCAACGTACACCTTTAACGCAGCGATCTCGGCCATCAGCCTGGCTAGCAGTTCTGCACCCGAAAGCTCCAGCTTCGGCACGGTGAGCGACTTTATTTGGGCGACGCGAGCTTTGGAGCATAGCAACCAGCTCTCCAACTTCGAAACGACGTACACATAAGCTCCGTACGCATTGATGCTGGCGTCACAAAATCCATGAAATTCGACATCTCCTGGAACGGAAGTGGACAGACAGGGAACCTCATTGAGCTGCTGCATAAAGAAGAGCTTAAGGTGGGTTTGTGTCCCAGGATAAATTTTCTCTGCACAACCTTTGCAGAAGTATCTTAGCTCTTGTCACGACAGGACCCACTAATCCCATTGGATCATAAAAGGGAGCTATGGAGGATAGGATTGAGCGCAACTGAACAGCAACCGCTACCAGAAACAGGGCTCCCTCATCCGCAGCCAACTGATGAATGCCTCGCGAAGTATGAGGCAGGCTTTGTGCCGCATGTGACGGTGTCCAACTTAAAAACAGACAGCTAATCTTGATAGAATCCCTCCACAGGATGCACTGCAAGAAACTGTCTTCGTCTGACACTCTTACACAGGGGTACATCTTGCAGATATCATCAGTTATTGAAACCATGTGCGACCGGAAGCGAAGAAGCAGGCTGAACAGCTTGGGCTAGATGACTGGGCCGGCTATCAAAACATCAATGAGCGAGTATCCGGAGGACGTTACAGCTGAACCGTCGAACACAACCCTAAGTTTCGTTGTGGAGCTCTCTTCCTTCAGGACGCAATGATGAGCCAGTCGTGATGTAAGCGAAATAATCTGAAATCCGCGATTGCAGGTTGAGAACTCGGTATCTCCAAGTCCAGTTATGGCCAAAGCTGGAGCCGGCTTGCCAAACGCGACGTAAAAAGGTGCACCTGTGAGTCAGAGTCCGAAAGCATCCGCTAGCATGCAGGATCGATTATTGGTCCGTCTCCGTCGCGCCCCATGGACTAAAGCATGGCGATATCCACCGTTTCTAGCGTCCTGCATCGCTGCTCCAAAAACGTAGCAATGGATTCCCACGTCGAACTAGCATCCTCCTTCGAGACCGCTTGCAACTCCTCCCACTTGGCTTGCGTGGACGGATCCAGCTTCTGTAACAGGATTTGCACAAGCAGGCAGTCTTGTATTTCCTTAGATGATCCCGAACTCATCAGCGCTCCCATGTGCCCATTGAATTTGTGGGACAACTCCCGAAGTGTTGCTACGGACCCGGGCTCGACTGCTCGAAGGTGGAGGGTTCCATTTACGTGGGTCTGAAAAATCAATCGACGATTACTAAAACGGTTGCGCAAAAGATCAAGAGCCACAGAGTAGTTATCATCTGAGATTTCAAAAGCACGGACGGTTTCCAGCGCAGAATCCCGCAGACAGGAAACCAGCCACCGGAGCTTCTCCATCTTTGTTAGTTGAGGGTGATTGTCGATGATCGTTTTGAACAGTGAGATAAAATCTGACCATTCTGCATACCCGCTACTGAATGTGGGCAACGGCAACGGCGGCAGCATCGGGCAGGCTTTAACGATCCAATAGATGCTGTGCTGGAACCAATGGATCCATTAATGTAGAGTGCGAAGCGCGAAGAGCGCCTCCCCATTTCTGCCTGCAACGTCAGGGACACTCTGGGGGCAAGCCGGGTGAATTTCCAAAAAAGTGGGCTGCCAATCTCTCCATGGTTGAGACCCTCGAGGGCGTCATGGAGCGCGGTGAATTTGGCGCGAAGTTGCTTCTCCAAGACGTCTAATGAAGAAAGAGGCGTGTCGTCGATTGCTACCGCAGCTACAACCAAGACGTGCAGCTCCTCCAACGTACGTTATTTCCGCCTTTTTCTTTAAATATGACTTTCTGCTAAAAACATCGGCAGCGCTGAACTCGGCTCCAGAGTCCATCATTTGGCACTAAGTTAAGCAAGAGAGGGGTGAGGCGTTGGTGCTAAGCGAGGGACAACTAATCACTTATTACACTATGGTCACCGGGTCACCAAATGTCGCGCTACCAAGCGAAAATAAAGGTCAAGAAATCAATTTTATCCTTTTATTGCTCCCACCACCACATCAGATACCGTTCCCGACGTTGGTGCTCCTATTGTCACCGCGTGGTGCCCATTTCGCATCTGACTTGACACTGCCTGCTGTTTCAGCCATTCTGACTCCGGCTAATTCTCCTGGTGTAGTTGCCGGCCCACTTATGATTACTGGTCCGGCTGCTCCAGTCAAAATATGCGTTTCTGTGACCGCCTCAGGATGCCCGCCAGAAACCAATTGCAACTGCTGTTCCTCCCGAGAGCTCTGCCGAGCTTTCGACTGTTCCGGCCAAGATACCTGCGCTGGTCCCCATCGTTAATCGGGCAAAAAGGAGAAAGAATAGGGGGATGCCTAAGCTATCTCTAATTTGTCTATCCTTCATCCTGATGGCTGATGGCTTGGGCGTTGGTCCTTCTCTATCTCTTTTCTGCAGGCCTTTGTTCTGATGGAGGGTTTCGAACCTAACTTGCGCGACCAGGAAAAACGGTGCCTGGTAGTCGTACCTTGCTCCTAGTTTAAGATCCTGGCGACCAATTCTTGCAGAATAAGTACCTCGACAAAGGATCGCTACATGGTCATCCCAGGTCAAGCAGATCCTATTTCTGGATGGATTGGACTGCTCTTGTCGCTAAACATGGACTCATGAATGACTACAAATGGAATACTGCTGCTGCCCAATCCGACTAGCTGTTGTTGAAAGCTGGACTTACATTGGAGCAGACTTTTCATATATTTGTAACTGTTCATGATAGCGGGAGCGGACGTAAATGGGTGCGCATCACTGGTCGACAAGCTCTTCTTTATCTAATCTTCCTCTTCCATTCCGGTCATCACCGCTTAAGCTCAGCGCTTGCTGTTCAAGCAAGCGTCCGCCGCAGTTGAATAACAATGAATAAAGTGTTCAACACATATAAAAAGGTTAAATTTTAGTTATTTTTATATTATATAGTGTATGGGAATAAGGCACTCACTCATTGTTTGATCGAGGCACCCTTTATTGTGTTATCTCCATATTCTGTTTTCAGTTTTAAATGCGTACAAAAATTTCCTGATCTTAGAGCTTTTCCTTATACATTACGGTTCTTCAATTACGCCTCGTGGGTTTTATATTAATCTATGCTTGTACTTATTCTTAGCTACGCAACTTTAGTCAGTCACAATTTTGCTACCAACGCAAGCGAAGCGCATCGAAAATCAATAATCTTGTTAAGAGTTTTCGTTGAATACCAGAGTAATATCACAAAAACAGATCCATCTAATTCGGAGGTCCAATTTTTAATCATATACAAAATTTTTGGTCCTTCGAGCCGAATCGCTGCCAACATATACTTATTCCGGATATTTTAATAACTTGGTACTTGTGGAGGTTATCTATAGACTCGTCAATTGTAAGGAACCTCACCCTCACCCTCACCCTATGTGAGTGTAATTCAACAACGGGGCGCTTCTGAAAAGCCACTATCACCCGGACGCGCAAATCTGCGGCTCGGTTTGCTGAGGAGATTCAATCTGTTGCCACGCTAGAGACCCGCTTAGCGCAACTGCTGGACAATTGTCTGCGATTTCTCCAACTTTTTGAGGAACTGTCCACGTTCCAAGATGACCCAGACTGGGAGAACCCAGAGGATGACCTCAACATCTATGAAGGGAAACACTATTCTGAGCAATACACTGTCGGAGCTGAAATTGGAATCTGAAGCAGCCGGAGTAGCCGAAGCGAAGAGAAGATGACCTTCACCTTCATTATTCTGGAAAGTATGAAGATTGGAAGCATTTTTCGGACCTGTTCAAGGGTTCAATCGGCAGCAACAACAATTGTTCAACAATTTTATTACCCTTCCCAACGCCACAGGGGGAGCATAAGCACTATACATAAGCTAGCATCGCCCAATTCTTTTACTTTCTCGCTTCCTACTGCGATACATCGGAAGCCTGTCAACACGCCAAAGCGTTACAAATTCGACGATCAGCTGCCACTCTGCACGTAATTGCCAAATGCATTTCTTGCCATAAATCTCATCCACTTTTCCGATGCTTGCAATTTTTGGGATGCGAGTCGTAACTTCATGAGAACTCACAAACTGTGTTTAACTGACCCAACACAGGGCCGTGCATTGGTGTCTTCCTCGCCTTGTAGTTCGTCAAGGCGCCCTAATGCATCTGGCCTTATCGGTTTTCGGCAATGCGTAGATAGAACTACTTCTTGTTATCTTCTTGCGCCGGTCAGTCGTGAAGCTGCGGTTCCGTCCCACATTGCATTGCATTGGCCTTATTGGGTTTGGGCATTGCGTAGGTGGAACTCCACTTGTTGTTATCTCTTCGAGCCGTTCGGTCGTGCAGCTGCGGTTCCCTCCCGCAGTGCCGTTGGTTTGGACCGTCTGCTCTTCCCCGCTCATTCGCGAACCGCCGCTTCCTGCTTTGCTTTTGATCACCTCGCTTTGTGAATTACGAATAAACATTGTATTAAATTGATTAACTTGACTTTTGCTTCAGCCCAGCACACATGGTTTCAAATTGCACATCCATCATCCATCATAAGCATCATTCGCTGCTTCACAAGGCATCACCGATACTTGGAAATGGAAGCAGCCGGGAGTCCCCTTTGACTCCACCGACGCCATTAGAGGTTGTAGAGTATGTAGAGTATGTAGAGTTTTGGGATGACTACCTTGAGTGTGGTCATATGAAGCGGCTCCCCGCAATAGGGATTAACAATCCCACTGATACTAGTCTCACTCATTGAGAAAACGTTGTGTAAAATAGAAGTGGCTTCAACGCAGAACGAGCATATCCGTCACTTTGACACCCTCAGCATTCCTCGCTGCTCGAGTCTTAAAACAACTAGCTGATGGCTATAGCACCGAGCAGCAACGCCTACGTAGATGACATCCCGAATGAAGGGGGGTATATAGCAGCTGCTGGCGCTAACAGACGAATAACTCAACTACTGGATAAAGTTCACTTTAAACTAAGGAAGCGGAGCTCGAATTGTAAGCCTTTTTTGGAAACAATCCCCGACGACTTAGCGATTCTCCCATTGTTAAAATACTTGAAATTCATTGGAATCCTAGCTTGGATGAAATGTTCGTGAGGATTCTTCCCTCAGTCAAGCAGGATTCCCTCCCAGCCACCGTGTTGCTGAAGCTACTATTTCAAGAGAGCTAGACTCCTACGCTCCAATGGGACTAGCCACTTCCCGACGCTTTAAAGGGACGATGGCGAGCCATCTTGAAAGAATGGACAATGCTCTCAACATGCCAGGTTTTTAGCTCATCGCCTCCTCATTTCAAACGATTCAGCTGCATGAATCAAACGCCTCATTCAAAGCATACAGAGCCGTAATCTATAGCCGAGTTTCTAACGGTGATCAATACCCAAAATACGAGTGGCTCAGTATCAGTATCAATATTACGTTTGGAGCTTAACGCAGCTCTCCTCCTTACTAGACTATTGTAAAATCTTTATTAACAATTCCTATTTACAGCGCTTTTAACTTAAAACTTGCTGGACTGATTCTGTGACTGAACTACAACACTGGGGAACGACTTGGAAGAGGTGCTGATTAGGAAGATCTCATCGTGGGCTCGCCTCATTCGATTAGTTTGCTACTGCTACTGATTTCTCAACTGCATCAGAGGCCATAAGCCAACCACAATATCCCTCAAATTAGCAGAACTCGAGAAATCACGATTTCGTCTTATTTGTTACGTACAACGAAAGAAAATCTCTAAAAAAAAATGTCTAAACTTTGTAGATTCACACCAATTATAGTCCCCCAAGGAGTTATGCGAGTTGGCGGAAGAGTTAAGAATTAACGTTAAACATCTTATCCTGATTCCGAAATTGTCTTACATGTATGTTTTTTTTCTCTTACATAAAAAAAAAAATCAAAATAGTCATTTTTGGGTAATTAAAAAAAAAATAAAAAATGATCGGTTTTTATTTTTTTATCAAAAAATATAATAATAAAATGATTTCAATTCATGACTCTTTCTATTTAAGGAAGGCAATAATATACCAAAAGCAAATTTATGATCAGTGCTGTTGAAGCGGTCAAACTGGCGAATGCAGCCTTACAGTGGCCTTACAGTACTCCAATAATCGGACAAATCGCTTAAAGAGAACCCATTGCAACGGACAGTGAACACAAAGGAGTATTGTCGGGGCGGTTGAGTGTTGCCAATTAGAAAAGCTCTACAAGGTTATTTGCCTCAGAAATTCTATCCGTTTAAAGTGTAGCCGGAGTATAAGAAGAACCACCTGTTTCTCGGGAGGGGTATACAGGGATATACGCTATGCTTCAACTTTATGCACAGACCAAAAAACCTATTGGGGGTTAGGGGCGGTATGTTTGGGAACGAGACACCCTTAATTGTATTATCTTTATATTCTTTTTGTAGTTTAAAGCTAAGCTTTATCAATGGAGCGATCTGCGTATAGCTAACACAAATTCTCTGATCTTAGAGCTTTCCCTCATACATTACGGTTCTTGCAATCATAATTTTATATTAATCTATGATTGTACTAAGCTACGCAACTGTAGTCAGACACATCGGCCCAGCGCATCGGGAACCAATAAAGTTATTAAGAGTATTATCACAAAAACAGATCCAACTAATTCGGCAGTCCTATTTATAATCATATAGTATAGCTAAAGAAAATAAAGAGGCGGAGCCACTCCCACTTTTTTAAAGGGGCATATTCCTTTCTTCACATTCCTTCATTACTTTAAGAGTAAATAATGCAACGAGATTCCAAAAATCTGTAAAAAAGCTGTCGCTGTACTTAATTCTCATAAAAATAAATATGTGAAACAAATATTGAGGTTTATTTTGTTCTAATCGGTTGTTTATTTTCTGTTTATGTAATTGTGGTTAATCGTCGCCACCAGTCATCACTTCCATAAATTCTGAAATAGAAAGGTTAATCAATTAAATTAAACATTATAAAATGAAATACCATCAAAGTCAACTGTTCCTGATCCATCAGAATCGATCTCTTCGATCATCATGTCAAGATCATCATTAGTCAATTTGTCATCTAATTCCCGAAGAATTTCACGAAGAACACCGGTAGTAATATATCCATTACCCTCCTTGTCATATAACCTAAAGGCTTCTTTCAACTCCGCCATCATGGCCTCAGCATCTTCTTCAACAAGAAATCGAGCAGCTAATGTCGTAAACTCCTCGAATTCAATTTGTCCAGAACCATCTTCATCCACTTCAGCGATAATGTCTCCTAAGGTAGCATCATCCAGCTGGTGACCCAACATACTAAGAATAGTTCCCACCATAGCTGTATTGATATACCCATTTTTTTCTGGATCGAAGGCGTTAAATGCATTACGAAGTACTATCGGTAATATTAAGTGAGTTAGTTTCAAAGATTCTTCAAATAAAGAACTTACGAGCTATTTGCTCCTTTGTCAAGTCGTCCTAAAATGAAAATATTTGAAAAAAATTATTTAAAACCATTTGAAATTATTGATCGTTTTAATATTTTATATATTGAAATTTACAAAGCTGTTAAAATTAAATACTGAATGCACCCGTAAAGACTAGCATCTGAAATCTGTGAAAAGAGCTTTTAAAATCAAATATATATAAAATATAAAATCTAAAAGCTAAATTTAAAATAAAAAAAACCTTTTAAAAGAAATCACATTAAATAGACACAAAAAAAAATAATAGTTAAAACGAGAATGGAAAGCTAACTTCGGACGGAGCCGAAGCTTATATACCCTTGCAGTTAAATAGCGGTTCGATTGATTAAAGATATAGTAAATATCGGATATAGTTAGCCGATCCTTACAAAAACATTCATAACGAGCTTAGATTCGTATAAAATGGATTTTAAAAGAAGTTCGACGCCCAAAAACACGCAAGTTGTGGCATTTCCGATCGTTCAGTTATATGGCAGCCATAGGATATAGTCAGCTGATCCGTATGAAAATCTCCAGATCGGCTTAGATTCCCATAAAAGAGTACCTGTGTTTCAAGCTTCTATCATCAATAACATGGAAGTTATAGCATTTCCGATCGATCAGTTACATGGCAGCTATAGGATATAGTCGGCCAATCCCGGCCTTCCCGTGACTGCGTGCAAAGGAAAGAAGGGTGTGTGCAAAGTTTCAAGACGATAGCTAAAAGACTAGTTCGCGTAGAAACAGACAGACGGACAGACGGACATGCTTATATCGACTCAGGAGCAGGGACCGAAAATAATGATTATTCCTGTTTTTTTTAAACAAAAAAATCATGTACTCAGAATAGACATACAACAAAAAGAAATATATAATTTTAATCATTTTTCGTCGATCTACGCATTTCCGTGAAGATTCTTAAAATTTCGATTTTTTTTATATTCTTCACGGGTAATGATTATTTTGAACGATTTCATAAGTAATCAACAATAATTATTATTTTTGAGCAAAAAAAAAAAAATTTACAAATAATGATTATTTATGAGTTTTATTTTTTTTGCTCAAAATAAAACCCGTTTAAGGATTACAGGCTTCGTAGAAGGATTTTGACCATTTTTTTTGCATTTCCTTGAAGAGTATCTTTGAAGGAACAAAAATATGATCCTTTTTTTCACCACGCCCTCCCGCCCTCTTACTATAATAAAAATTTATATATAACGAGTTTTTATGCAAATCTTTATTAGCAATGGACTAACAGTATCAGCTTTCTAGTACTAATGATACATATTATGTATATATTCACCATCCCCTCCTCCCCCTCAATAAAAAAAGTTTATATAATGTAAGTATATATAATATAAGTCGTCTTATCAAAACTACATTTTGTTAAACTGAATAAATCTTAAAACAAACAACGTCTACTTACATTATATAAACTTTTTTTATTGAGGGGGAGGAGGAGATGCTTATTGATTGCTTTACCTTCTGCTACTGTAATATAAAAGCGTTTATTTGAGTTTTTATACCCTTGTAGAGGGTATTATAATTTTGGTCAGAAGTGTGCAACGCAGTGAAGGAGACTTCCAGGACCCCATAAAGTATATATATTCTTTATCAGGATCATCTCCTGAGTCGATAAAAGCATGTCTGTCTGTCCGTCGGTCCGTCTGTTTCTACGCAAACTAGTCTTTCAGTTTTTGAGCTATCGTCTTGAAACTTTGCACACACCCTTATTTCCTTTGCACGCAGTATATAAGTCGGATCGGCCGGGATTGGCCGACTATATCCTATAGCTGCCATATAACTGAGCGATCGGCAATGCCACAACTTGCGTGTGATCGGAAATGGTATAACTTCCACGTTTTTGAAGATAGAAACTTAACTTTCCTTTTATGGAAATCTAAGCCGATCTGTAAAATTTCATGCGGATCGGCCGACTATATCCTAAAGCTGCCATATAACTGAACGATCGGCAATGCCACAACTTGCCTGTTTTTGGGCGTAGAAGCGTCGGACTTCTTTTAAAATCCATTTTATACAAATCTAATCTTGTTATTCATGTCTTTGTAAAAATCGGCTAACTATATCCGATATTTACTATATCTTAAGTCAATAGAAGCCGCTAATTAACTGCAAGGGTATATAAGCTTCGACTCCGTCCGAAGTTAGCTTTCCATTCTCGTTTTTTGATAATATAGTAAAATTCAAGAAATTATGAATATAAAATTTTAATTTTAAATTAGATTATAGCAAAACAAATATTTTTTTAAATATCTTCAAGGGGACGAGTCCACGCCCACTTTTTAAAGGGAGCGTTATGCTTGAAAAAAAAACATCATTGAAAAATATTGATTAGGTTACGAGTTACACACACAATCGGGAATTTTTCTCATAGTGCATTGCAGAACGTATTATTTAAATTTTTGATTTTTGAATAAAGAAAACATCTCCCACCCTATAAAGTATATATTCTAGATCTGGAAGACCTCCTGAGCCCATATAAGCATGTCCGTTACTCAATTCTCGACTCTTTTCATTTAAGGAAGGCAATTATGTACCATCAGTGCTGTTGAAGGTCAAACTGGCGAATACAGCTCTTTAAAGTGTTTCTAGTCGCCTTACAGTACAACTCTACTCCAATAATCGAAAAAAATCTCTTAAAGAGAACCCATTGCAACGCACTGTGAAATAGAACCTTTGTCGAAGTTTTACAGTGTGCTAAGCTACTGCTGCGAGTTTAGCAAGTTTAGTCGCTATTCGCTTCCTGCTTTTGGTATGGGTATTCTCACCGACGACTTACCAGTTTTTCGAAGATAAACTCTTGAGCGTTCTTTCCTGACTGAAACTACAAAATACCGATTCTGAACCTTACATTGTTTGTTGTATTTTCCTTAGTAAAACTGTTTCATTACTTAAACTGGCACAAAAATGGTGTTGTTACCGATCTACTATATGCACGCAGTTGAACTTGTATACATAAATCGTTTTGCAGAACAATATGCTGGGGCAATCGTACGATTTCCCTATGCGAATGAAAACTTAACCTAATCTCGACCGTGAGGTAAAATGGACCCCACAAGATACGCGAAAGCACCCAGTCGGACTTTAGCTTGGGACTTATCCGGGCCGTGTCTAAGGTCTTGATTTCAAGAGGAAAAGCGAGAAAATTAATTCTCTTCATACAAAATGCTACTCAATTATTCCCAATAAGTCCCAAGAGAAGACAATATTTTTCTATTTCAAAACTAAGACAAAAAAATGTAGCACCAAATCTTTCAATCGGTTTATTCATTCGATTTATTAGATGGGTTTATTGCCGATATATGGGGTTGGTAAATTAAGCTTGAAGTCTAATAGGACACCTAGGTCGTTACCCTGAGTTAATCTTTAGAGGGTCCTATAGAGAAAATAAGTAGCCTGAATAGTGCATAAAATGAAAGCGATAAAATGAAATAAGTTTGCACTTTGACCCATTAAATTATAAGTCATTTGCAAAACACAAATTTTTGAACTTGTCTAGATCGGACTCAAGTTTGATCTGGGCAGTGAGAGATTTATATTGAAAACACAGCTTAGAAATGGTAAAATGGTAAAGGCCCGATATGCCTTCCTTTAGGGACTCCGAATGTAGCTCGGACTGGGCAGAAGTATACATCATTAAAAAGGACGCGTTGGGTTCTTCCAGAAAGGTAGCTGGAAATCCACGTAAGAAGGTTAACAGGAAGCCCCAAAACATCGGAAGTGAGTGGTTAACAGAGCCAAATGCTTTAATAAAGTTAGTGTAGATGACATCTGTTTGAAGGCCATTTCGCAAATCACAAATGAAGTCAGTTCAGCTGCTTTCACAGTCTTGTGAAAGCTATATCCTATAGCTGCCATATAACTGAGCGATCGGCAATGCCACAACTTGCGTGTGATCGGAAATGGTATAACTTCCACGTTTTTGAAGATAGAAACTTAAAACAGGTTTCCTTTTATGGAAATCTAAGCCGATCTGTAAAATTTCATGCGGATCGGCCGACTATATCCTAAAGCTGCCATATAACTGAACGATCGGCAATGCCACAACTTGCCTGTTTTTGGGCGTAGAAGCGTCGGACTTCTTTTAAAATCCATTTTATACAAATCTAATCTTGTTATTCATGTTTTTGTAAAAATCGGCTAACTATGTCCGATATTTACTATATCTTAAGTCAATAGAAGCCGCTAATTAACTGCAAGGGTATATAAGCTTCGACTCCGTCCGAAGTTAGCTTTCCATTCTCGTTTTTTGATAATATAGTAAAATTCAAGAAATTATGAATATAAAATTTTAATTTTAAATTAGATTATAGCAAAACAAATATTTTTTTAAATATCTTCAAGGGGACGAGTCCACGCCCACTTTTTAAAGGGAAGCGTTATGCTTGAAAAAAAAACGTCATTGAAAAATATTGATTAGTTTACGAGTTACACACACAATCGGGAATTTTTCTCATAGTGCATTGCAGAACGTATTATTTAAATTTTTGAATTTTGAATAAAGAAAACATCTCCCACCCTATAAAGTATATATTCTAGATCTGGAACACCTCCTGAGCCCATATAAGCATGTCCGTTACTCAATTCTCGACTCTTTTCATTTAAGGAAGGCAATTATGTACCATCAGTGCTGTTGAAGGTCAAACTGGCGAATACAGCTCTTTAAAGTGTTTCTAGTCGCCTTACAGTACAACTCTACTCCAATAATCGGAAAAATCTCTTAAAGAGAACCCATTGCAACGCACTGTGAAATATAACCTTTGTCGAAGTTTTACAGTGTGCTAAGCTACTGCTGCGAGTTTAGCAAGTTTAGTCGCTATTCGCTTCCTGTCGCTATTCGCTTCTCACCGACGTCTTACCAGTTTTTCGAAGATAAACTCTTGAGCGTTCTTTCCTGACTGAAACTACAAAATACCGATTCTGAACCTTACATTGTTTGCTGTATTTTCCTTAGTAAAACTGTTTCATTACTTAAACTGGCACAAAAATGGTGTTGTTACCGATCTACTATATGCACGTAGTTGAACTTGTATACATAAATCGTTTTGCAGAACAATATGCTGGGGCAATCGTACGATTTCCCTATGCGAATGAAAACTTAACCTAATCTCGACCGTGAGGTAAAATGGACCCCACAAGATACGCGAAAGCACCCAGTCGGACTTTAGCTTGGGACTTATCCGGGCCGTGTCTAAGGTCTTGATTTCAAGAGGAAAAGCGAGAAAATTAATTCTCTTCATACAAAATGCTACTCAATTATTCCCAATAAGTCCCAAGAGAAGACAATATTTTTCTATTTCAAAACTAAGACAAAAAAATGTAGCACCAAATCTTTCAATCGGTTTATTCATTCGATTTATTAGATGGGTTTATTGCCGATATATGGGGTTGGTAAATTAAGCTTGAAGTCTAATAGGACACCTAGGTCGTTACCCTGAGTTAATCTTTAGAGGGTAGTCCTATAGAGAAAATAAGTAGCCTGAATAGGGCTTAAGCGATAAAATGAAATAAGTTTGCACTTTGACCCATTAAATTATAAGTCATTTGCAAAACACAAATTTTTGAACTTGTCTAGATCGGACTCAAGTTTGATCTGGGCAGTGAGAGATTTATATTGAAAACACAGCTTAGAAATGGTAAAATGGTAAAGGCCCGATATGCCTTCCTTTAGGGACTCCGAATGTAGCTCGGACTGGGCAGAAGTATACATCATTAAAAAGGACGCGTTGGGTTCTTCCAGAAAGGTAGCTGGAAATCCACGTAAGAAGGTTAACAGGAAGCCCCAAAACATCGGAAGTGAGTGGTTAACAGAGCCAAATGCTTTAATAAAGTCAGTGTAGATGACATCTGTTTGAAGGCCATTTCGCAAATCACAAATGAAGTCAGTTCAGCTGCTTTCACAGTCTTGTGAAAGCAGCAAATTCTATCACCTACGCTATGATTTAACTAAGGCAATGGTTTCGATTGAAACCTAGGATGATATGGCTCTTAAGGGGTCACCAAAGGCAGGGTTCTGGAAAGGGTGATTTCATCTGGGTCAGACACAAAACATATGTCAAGAAGCCGACCTAAAGAATTTCGGACATGGTTAATTTGACCTAAAGGCATGTCAAACATGCCCGCAGTAAAATCATGGTGTGACGAAAGTGACAAAGCTGTAAAGTTATCGATATTTGACCAAGTGAGTTTTGGTATGTTAAAGTCACCCAGAACTACCCGCTGGTCGCTATCGGACATAAGATTAAAAACCGACTGGATAGCAGACTAATGATGCCAGTAAGTAGGCGGTTCGGATGAAGGTGGTATATAAGAACAGGTAATAAACAGCTTAACACAAAGAAATTCCACCAGAAAAGAAATGTTACCAAACTCTTGACCATTCAGAAGGGAAAGAGGAGACTACTGAGATTA
The DNA here is from genome assembly GCA_018150405.1 of Drosophila varians. NCBI lineage: Eukaryota > Metazoa > Arthropoda > Insecta > Diptera > Drosophilidae > Drosophila > Drosophila varians. Next base: position 24,880,496 of record JAECWK010000125.1, read on the forward strand.
GTACTGTTCCGAATCTTTGAAGAGGTCGGTTGCGTCTAAAAGTGGTGTACCTATCTGGGAAAACTTCGGAGCTAAGGATCTTCACAAAGAAAAAAGGTTGCAAAGGCAAAGCTATCAGAGTAGGGAGGGAGTTCATTAGTTTTATAAGAAAGAAGTGGGATGGTCAGCTGGTCTAGTTTTTGGGAGCTTGCACATAGGCTTGTTATTATTATTTTTACATTTCTCGGCTCGTGCCTCGAGAGGACAAATTTAAATTTAGTGATGTCCTCCACCTTAACTACGGCTTTTGTTTTGGCTTTTATATAAACCGAGATATGAATCTCTGAGGTATCAGGGGCAAGCTGTGAAACAAATATTTGTTTCGTAGGTGGAACAACCTTTAGGGGCTTTGTAGTATCTTGTAAAATTGCAATGTTCCCCGTGCAGCAGAATGAAGCGTATCAAATTGATTCATGAAATCCGTTCCTAGTGCATGGCACGACAGTCGCTGCAACAATAGTGCAAGCCAGAGCTCAGGGACACTCCGTCCTACACTGAGGTACATTTGGCATGTACCTTGGTGTCGCACAGCCAACAGGGGAGGCTTGGCTGGGGTGAAATTATAGTCTTGTTGCAAGACTTAATTGGTCTATGTTTGGATTAAAATTAACAAATATTAATTTACTATATTTGGTGGTTCACTGCACGTAAGCGAGACGAAAAATGTGAAATTGTTTTAAAAAGTTTATAAATTAAAAATTTATATATATTAAACGCCGGTTTCATCGCAATGGACTAAACTTGCTGCATTATAAAATTGGAACCCGTTTGGATACAAGGGAAACCATTGACCTTCTACCTTGTAGGAAAAAAAATTTTAAAATCACCAATACAACATTGGCGCAACACGTTTCTTGACGATTATCCAGTTATTGTCGAATATATACTTTCCAACAAGGATGTGTTAAACCACACTTTGCATCACAAAAATAAGCAAAATTGCATTGTAAAATGCAATGGCAATGCCGTATACTCAATGTTTTTCAAAGATTAATTTTCTTAAAAATGTTCTTTTCAAGACCTTTTTGTCCGTTGCCATAACACAAAATCCGTAAATTGTTCCTTTTGAAAGAGTGACAAATAATTACGGTTACGGTTTTAAGGATAAGTAAAAAATGTTGTTAGTTTATTTTTTATTTAATCATATCTAATCTTTACTCTTTTTATCTTTTTATTCATTTTATTTTTAATTTTATCTAATGTACAAATTAAAAAGTTTGTCCTCGTCATCTGGTGAAAATAACTCATTTTATACTCAAGCTTTCTTAGAAAGCTATGTTCTAAAATATTCTTCGAATACTTAGAATATTAAATTTTTTTTATGATTTTTTTTGTTTCATCCAAACTTTTATAACGTTTATTTTTTTTTAAATGTAAATCCACTAGAAGTTTTTTTTCAATTTAACATTCTTCCCGAAGTGAAAAGCACATGCCAACAACAAAAAATGTACAGGTACACATACCTCTTCCACAACCTTTTGACTCCCTCTTAACTCCTAATATTTTTTTTTAAATTGTTTTTAAAATTGCGAGGAAATTGCAACAAACATGGCGATATTGTACTTACACTCATTTTGTCTGATAATTTTTTTTTAAATACGACTTTGCAAAAACCTTGCTCGAAATCACTGACAATCTTTTAACTCTCAATTAATTAAATTGGGAAATTTCAAAGTTGCACCTTAAAGCAATCAATACTTGGTATTGGTACTGGTGTATTGTACTGATACGAGTAAACCTGAAGAATAAATCTTTAGTAGCCCATTGGGTAATAAAAAAAACCATTTCATACTTTTATACAATACTATGAAACCGGAATCTATTAAAATATACGTGTATAATTGTCACATGCAGCTGAACTATTTTTGCGCTTACAACAGATATTTAAACAAAATTGAAAAGCAAGCATAAATATTCTGTTTGTCATGTTTGTGAAAAATATTTTTGTTTGAAAATCAGCTACGTACTCTTGAGTTTATTTTTAGATTGACCATATTATACCTAGTTTTTCTTATTTCATAATCTATTGTACATGAATATGCCTATGGTATACATATGTGAAGAAAAGCAAACAATAAAGCAAACAAGTTTATTTGATAATAAACTAAAATGTTATCTATCGTATACTTAATGAAGGAATGTAATGACATAAAAAGATATGTTGATAACTTCAGGTGGATTCGACGCTAATATTAGTCCTTACTGTATTTCTTTGTAAATTCTGAAAGGATTTACATAGCGGCTTTTATTGCTTAATATTACAGCCAATTTTGGATATAGGCAGTCGATCCTGACAAAAACATTCATAATAAGCACATGAATCTAGTGCAAAGTAATAAGGGCTGTGTACAAAGTTTAAAGTTGATAGATCAAAAACAGAGGGACTAATTACGTAGAAACAGACATAGAGACTCAGGAGGTGACCCTAATCCAGAATATATATAATCTATAGGGTCGGAGATGTCTCCTTCATTGCGTTGTACATTTTTTACCAAAACTATAATACCCTCTGCATGGGTATAAGAGGGTCCGTCGGTCCGTCTGTCTGTCTGTTTCTACGCGAACTAGTCTTTCAGTTTTTGAGCTATCGTCTTGAAACTTTGCACACACCCTTCTTTCTTTTGCACGCAGAATATAAGTCGGAACGGCCGGGATCGGCCGACTATATCCTATAGCTGCCATATTACTGATTGATCGGAAATGCTATAACTCCCATGTTATTAAATATAGAAACTTGAAATTTGCACATATTCTCTTTTGTGGGAATCTAAACCAAACTAGAAAATTTAGAAGCGTCGGACTTCTTTTAAAATCCATTTTATGCAAATCTAAGCTTGTTATGAATCTTTTTGTAAAGATCGCCTAACTATATCCGATATTTACTATATCTTTAATCAATAGAAGTCGCTATTTAACTGCAAGGGTATATAAGCTTCGGCTCCGTCCGAAGTTAGCTTACCATTCTCGTTTAATCTTTAAAAGCGAAGGAATAAAGGAGAGAAATTTCTAGAGACCCTAACATCAACATTAATATAACATTAATTTAACATAAAATGTAATGAGACCCAAAAGGTGCTGGCAGTGGATTTCACCATTGACTAAATTAGTAATGACGAGAATGGAAAGCTAACTTCGGACGGAGCCGAAGCTTATATACCATTGCAGTTAAATAGCGGCTTCGATTGCTAAAGATATATCGGATATAGTTAGGCGATCTTTACAAAAACATTCATAACAAGCTTATTTGTATTAAATGGATTTTAAACGAAGTTCCCGCTTCTACGATCCTTTAGTTATATGTCAGCTATAGGATATAGTCAGCTGATCCGTATGAAATTTCAGCTTAGATTCCCACAAAAGAGAAACTATGCTATTTTCAAGATTCTATCTTCAATAACATGAGAGTTATAGCATTTCCGATCAATTAGTTTTATGGCAGCTATAGGATATAGTCGGCCGATCCCGGCCGTTCCGACTTATATACTGCAAAAGGAAAGAATGCAAAGAAAAGAATGGTGTGTGCAAAGTTTCAAGACGATAGGTCAAAAACTGAGAGACTAGTTTGCGTAGGAACAGACAGACGGACAGAAGGACATGCTTATATCGACTCAGGAGGTGATCCTGATCCAGAATATATATACTTTATGGGGTCCTGGATGTCTCCTTCACTGCGTTGCACACTTCTCACCAAAATTATAATACCCTCTGCAAGGGTATAAAAATGATCATAGCATAGTTCAACAACTATTAAGCATAGCAAGTTGAAGTTGAAACAAAGTCTACTTTAATAAAACGGGAATAGGATACTTTTAATCCCAGTCTAGACCCCTAAGAGAAAATACGAGAACATTTTTCTGCACTGATTCAATGCTGTCTTGATTGACCCCATATTTGGAGTCTAGACACATGAACCGTACTTCAAATGTTTTCAAAAATATGTTTTTTTGCGGAAATTATTTTTTATTAATATTTTTTAGTTGCGACGGCGCATATGTGTTGTGTCCGTGAGATGTTGACAAGTAGGATGTAAAACTGTTTGGAAAGCTCAAACTGAAATACGAGAAATTTCATTCTGTTAGCTTTCGCTAACATTTAATTAAATGAAAGCCACTATAACGAGCCAAGGAAATCAGTTGTTTCTCAACCTTTTCCAGCTGCATAGTTGAACAGAGACAATATCCTTATAAAGCATGTTTTGGCAAGAAACCAGATATTAAGGTGATGAAAACTTAGTAGGATGGAAGGAGTGCGTATTGGATCAGGAGACCGAGAATATGGATAAATCAAAAATTATAGTCTTCTAAAAATTTTAGACTTTGGCCTATTGACCAGAAGCGCAGTAAGCGATTGGATGCAAGCGGGTATACGTCAAAAGAAACAGCTGCGGAAATATTGAGTGGCTTTATTCAAAATTTATGCCCAAGAAATGTCGCAAAAGTTCAGATTCATACAAGGATACATTCTCCAATCTGTAACATGAAGATTACATCAGATGGATGTATGACGTTGTTTATATGAAGCAGATCGAGGGTTACATTGACATGGCCGGCGGAAATCTAATTCTACGACTAAACAAGATTCCTAACAGGCCATAATGAGCCATCCCTATACAGGTTGGATATCCAAGTTCCAATGTATGGTTCTAATCTATGTTGACGATCTACTTAAACCAGAGGGATGGACCTGATATAAATAAAAACGATAACGAAGATTGTTATGCAGTTAGAATGTGTCGCTAACGTTGGAACGGTTCAAGTGGAAATGTTCTTAAGGATGCAGATAGTACAAGATGGGGGGATCGTTTGGATATCATGACCTCTACATGGAGGAACAAGCCCCATAATAAACATATGATCGCGGTCAAGTACTTAATGCGCTATTTAAAATGAAGATAAAGAAGAAGATGCATTTTATTAGCAGGTGAGCCGATATCCTAAAAGCCAAAAAAGCAACATTGTCTGGCCCTTAGCAGAGCTCTGATATTTGCAACTAAAGAGGCGTTGCACCTAGGAGGGTTGGTCATTAAGATTGAATGTGGGCTCAAGGACTCCCTAATATTATTGTTAGCCATCAAGTGTTTTGGTAGCTTTAATAATTTTTTAAAAAAGAACAGGAAAATTAATTTTGTTGGCTTAATTATTATTGAGGCTAAGCTCGTTGTCAAATTAACAAGAATCGCAAGTCTGAAGATTAATGCCCATTTGCACATGGAAGTGAGCTAAAGCTATCAACGCTAAGGGTTCACACAATAAAAGTATTGCGTTATGCAGACTCAGCTGTGGCTTCTGGTATACAACAGACAAGCAAACGGAAAGCGCATCGGATGTTTGTTTACATATATATTAATTATTGGCTGCCTGAAGATATTGTCCTACCATTGGAAGCTTGCTTTCAATATCATCCTTGAGGAGCAGATGACATACATGCCTTAGCCACAGAACGCTTAGTCATCCCAGTGGCGGTTTTCAAGGCAGCAACTCGATGCACACCATCCATCCCAGAAATGAGTTCAATGATCCTGGCATGCGGCCACTTCATAGGGGGAAGGTTCTCATTCTTGACCATAACAATGTCCCCTAAAAAGATGAGTATCCCAGGATCGCGCCCTTAGATCGCTGTTGCAGAAGAGTGAGGTATTACTCTTTCCAACGGGTCCAGAAAACCTTCTGAATGAACTTTACGCGCTGCCAACGGGATTTTTTGAAAGGAAAAGTAAAGGCTGTGAATTAATTGTGGACACCAATGTCCTTAGCTTACCGAATCCAAGAATCATGGGCTCAAACGCTTGATATAAATAATGCTTTGCTCTTCCCAAATGCTTTGCGCTTCCCAAAGCCCGCCAAAGTGCGGTAAGGAAGGAAAAAATAAATCGCCAATCAAGTCTCAGCCAGATGAAGATTTTTTTTTTAAGTTTGGAGTTGACCCATTAAGTTTTAAGTCATTTGCAGAACACCAAATGTGGAACTTGTCCAGATGGGACTGAAGTTTGTATTGGGCAGAGGAAAATTTATACTGAAGACCCAGCTTTATGAAAATGGTAAAAAGTGAAGGCCCGAGATGAATTCCTTGAGGGACTACAGATTTAGCTCGGACTAGGCAGGAACACATCATTAAAAAGATGCGTTGGGTTCTTCCAGAAAGGTAGCTGGAAATCCACGCAAGAAGGTTAACAGGAAATCCCAAAAGATCGAGTTTTCTCAAAAGGAGTGAGTGGTTTACCGAGTCAAATGCTTTACTAAAGTCAGTACTAAAGATAAAGCTTTAACGTTATCGATGTTTGACCAAGTTAGTTCTGGTATGTTAAAGTCACCCAGAACTTCCAGCTGGTCGCTATCGGACATAAGATTGAAAACCGACTAGTTAGCAGACAAATGATGCCAGTAAGTAGGAGGTTGGGATGAAGGCGGTATATAAGAACAGGTAAAAAACAGCTTAACGCAAAGAACTCTTGCATCTTGACCTCTTCAGAAGGGAAAGCGGGGTCTACTGAGTACTCATCCACCTCTTTGGAGAGGTCGGTTGCGTCTAAAAGTGGTGTACCTATCTGGAAAAACTTCGGAACTAAGGATCTCCGGCCTTAACCATGTTTCACTCAAGACAATAACCTGAGATGCAAAGGAAAAGCTATCAGAATATAGCCTAGGGAGCTTACTACGAAGGCCCCTAGTATTCTGATAGGTAAGAGTAAGGGAGTTTAATAGTTTTTGAAGGAAGAAGAAGTAGGCTGGTCAGTTGGTGTAGCTTTGGGGAGCTTGACTCGCACAGGCTTGGTATTTTTTTTTTTTCCATTTCTCGGCTGATGTTCTTGAACGAATATGTACTCTGGCCAGAAGCCAGGCGAAGACAAAGGCACAAGACATCGACAAAGGCACACATATCTTGAAGAATGATGTGCGCCTCGAGAGTGCAAATTTAAATTTAGAGATGTCCTCCACCTTAATTTCGGCTTTTGTTTTGGCTTTGATATAAGCCGAGATATCGATGTCTGAGGTATCAGGGGCGAGTCGTGACCAACCTTTAGGGGCTCGCATTCGGTGCCGGGGGTCTGGACCCAATGTTCCAGGTGGGTTTTACAGGGGTATGCATCAATTGAGGCTGTGGCGTCACTGGTAGTGATGCCATAGGGGACAAATCAGAAAGTTGCACACGATCACTGACGCATTCGGTATCCGAATTTTTATTAGTCCTGACTCTTTGAGTTGTCAGGGTGATCAGGGGTTGAGTGATAGTCGGCTGTGCGGGCAGAGGATTAGCTGGTGCACACGGCTCCACTAGGGTGGATTTTTTTACAGCCAACAGGGGAGGCTTGGGTGGGATGAAGTTATTGTCTTATTGCAATACTTAATTGCGCAGACTACTTAAAATTCCATTTTTTATTAAATATTATATTTATTTTTTATTTCAATTATGTTATACTTGAACCACTGTACCAAAAGAAAATTAGAACAAGAGAACAGTTTGTATGTTAGTATAAGAGTTAGAGGTTAGGCTTAGAGACAAGCAACTCAAGCGGGAATAGCGAAAAGAGCAACAACAAATAGTAGCTGCAGATGAGGAGTAATAATTTTTTCAAATAGCTTTGGAATTGCTGACAATTTAGAGATGCCTCTATAATTGGTAGCATCAGATTTTTTCCCTTTTTTATGCAGGGGAATTATAAAGGATTCCTTCTACATAAGGGGAAATATCGACGTTTCCAGAGATTAGGTGAAAAGCTTTGAAAGAGGTTTGCACAATGACTCAGCGCAATTCTTTAGCACACAGCCTGGTACTCCATCGGGACCTGGTGAAAGTACCGGTTTAACCTTTAAAAGATCCGATAACAAACTATGCTCGGAGAGAGATGGACCAACAATAAGATTGGCTGAATGAATTTCATATGTGTAGGGCTGATCGGAAATAGTACAAGGTGAATTCGTTGTTTGAAAAAATTTTGCGAATAGATCTGCATTACCCTGATCTGTATTCGCAAAAGAATTTTCAAACGAGAGCAAGGAAGGAGAAGATACATGTTTCCGCTTTGTGTTTACGAAATTATAAAACTGCTTCGGGTCCTGCGTAAACTGAACCCGACAACGGCGAATATAATCTCTATAACATTCAGTGTTATGCACGGTGAAGTTCGACCAAGCTACTAAGTACCTTGAAAAAGTTAGATTGCAGCCGTTTCTTTTATATTTGTTTAAAAGTCTATTTTTGATATGTTTAAGATTATTTAGGCTCCTTGTAAACCAAGGGGGGTTGTCTTTAACGGACGGATACTTCCATGGCACACAAAAGTCAAAACAACTATTCAAACTCCTATAAAAATATTCTAAGGCGATAGTTATATCATTGCATGCCAAAAGATCAGACCAATCAAAGGAAAGAATTAAGTTATTGAGCTTTTTAAAGTCAACCTTACTAAAGCAGCGAATTCTATTACCTACGCTATGAGGTTTAACTAAGGCAATGGTTTCGATTGAAACCTCAAGCGTAGGATGATATGGATCTTCTGGGGTCACCAAAGGCAGGGCTCTGGAAAGGGTGATTCCATCTGGATCAAACACAAAACATAAGTCTAGAAGCCGACCTAAAGAATTTCTGACATGGTTAATTTGACCTAAAGACATGTCAAACATGCCCGCAGTAAAATCATGGTGTGAAGAAAGTGATAAAGTGTAACGTTATCGATATTTGACCAAGTGAGTTCTGGTATATTAAAGACTCCCAGAACCACCAGCTGATCGCTATCGGACATAAGATTAAAAACCGACTGGATAGCAGACAAATGATGCCAGTAAGTAGGCGGTTCGGATGAAGGCGGTATATATGAACAGGTAATAAACAAGGTTGATCGGACAAAGTGATCTTAACGCAAAGAAATTCTAAATTACCAACCTCTTGCAACTTGACCTCTTCAGAATGGAAAGAGAAGAACTGAGATTAGTAATCCTCCGCCTCTTTGGAGAGGTCGGTCGTTTCTGAAAGTGGTGTACCTGTAAGGGAAAACTTCGGAGCTAAGGATCTCCAGCCTTAACCATGTTTCACTCAAGACAATAACCATGCAAAGGAAAAGCTATCAGAATATAGCCTAGGGAGCTTACTACGAAGGCCCCTAGTATTCTGATAGGTAAGAGTAAGGGAGTTTAATAGTTTTTCAAGCAAGAAGAAGTTGGCTGGTCAGTTGGTGTGGCTTTGGGGAGTTTGACTTCCACAGGCCTGGAATTTTTTTTTACGTTTCTCGGCTGATGTTTTAGAACGAATATGTAGTCTGGCCAGAAGCCAGGCGAACACACCGTCTCAAACATCGACAAATGCACACATATCTTAAAGGATGATGTGCGCCTCGAGAGTGCAAATTTAAGTTTAGAGATGTCCTCCACCCTAATTTCGGCTTTTGTTTTGGCTTTGTTTTAGTGGAGATATCGATTTCTGAGGAGGTATCAGGGGCAAGCCGTGAAACAATTATTTGTTTTGGTTTATGTGACCATGTTGTCACATAGCCAACAGGGGAGTATTGGCTGGGATGAAGTCATAGTCTTGTTGCAAGACTTAACAGCGCAGACAGATGTGATCTCGCATACTTAGGAAAAATGGCTTAAGCTCGAGTATTTAGTTCTTATCTCCCCCGAAGTTATTTACGTTGACCAACTGAATCTGTTTGGGACTCCCCCCCATGCAAACAAATCTTCTCAGTGTGGAAAAGAAAAGCAGAAGAGGACACCGGAAAGCCGTCGAGTACGCCAAACCCTATCGCGTCGAGCCCCAAGTTGCTAAACCGGTTGCCAGGCACCAGACCAGCAGTCCCACATAGCTTAAGCCTCGCGGCAAACCCGAAAGTGTATGCAGAATTGGTGGTTCCGGGCCAAAAGATGATTTCCCGGCAAATTAACTAGTCCGTAAATTTTACAATAAAATAACTCGGTGTAATTTCTTGGCTCGGGCAATCACGTCAATTCTTTGCCTTCGGTGAAACGATCCTACAGGCTCTGTGAGCTAGCCGCTGCATTTGACGCGCAAAAAAAGTTCGTACTCCTGGCCAGGCGGTAGATAAATCCTTTACCAACTCTGTGAGAGACTGAAATTTACGTAAGCAAAGCGAGACTTGGAGCTCAGCCACAACACCTCCGGCTATAAAACGACGTACACTTAAGCTCGAACGAACTTTAGCATTCCCTGGATTAAAAATGGACAGGCGAGGAAACCACAATAACCGGATTTGAAGGAAGGTGCTGCAGATTTCCAGCCAGTCATAGAGGAAATCTTGAGATAGGCTTTCGACCCAGCATAAATTTTTCCTGCACAACCTTTGCAGCAGTATCTTCGCTCTTGTGACAACACGACCCACCATAGGACTTGCTATGGATGATTAGCTTGAGAGATACTTGTGCGGAAACAACAACTGATATCTACTTAGCTTCCAAGCGATCCCCATTGTATTGATAAAGTAAATTCAGTCCTTGAACTCCAGATATGACTCAAATCCTCATAATCATAAGCCTTTCAAAACAGCATAAATCTTTAAGCATAATTTTAATAGCCGAAAGTCAACCTTGCTTCAAAGACATGAAGGGGCGTATTTGAACGGCGTCTTGCTGCCGGCAGATACGGGGTCGTTCACATAAAAATCCCGTCGCAACATCAAGCCCCTACAGGAAATAGGGCTCCATCATCGTGAGCCCACTGAGGAAGTACGCCAAATAAGAGGAAGGTTTTTTGCCATATGTTACGGTGTCCAATTTAAAAACAGCTTATCCTTAACAGAATAATTCCACAGGATACACAACAAAGAACTGTCGTTGGATGCCACTCTGACTTTCCTTGTGGAGCTCTCTTTTTCGCAATGACAAGGCAAAATGTATTTGCAATAGAACAATCGAATTGAATAGAATGGAGTAAGTGAAAGAAACGCAAAGAGTTGAATTTATGCCACTTTTACTCACCCTTATTCCCTAGGGAAGCTAATAGAGTGCTTTCGGACTGCCGAATTATTTATTATTTTTTTCTCACAATTTAAATGTAACTTAGATGTGATGATGCGTTGTGTTCCTATCTCCTGTGTTGGTCACACTGTTGTCGTTCTGTGTATGTGGTTATACCCTTGCAGACGGTATTATAATTTTGGTCGGAAGTGTGCAACGCTGTGAAGGGCCCCAAAAAGTATATAAAACGTGGATCAGGATCACCTTCTGAGTCGATATAAGCATGTCCGGGTTCAACTCTTGTGCATTTTTGTAAAATCTCCCCCATCTCAGAAGTATCTTTTATGGGTTTCCCACTGTGTTGTTGAGCAGGTCATTAATGCAGTGAACGTTGTCCAAATTTGGAAATGCTGCAATTATATTTGACTCTCTGTTAGTCACAATAATCGTCACAAAATCCATATCCAAATCATTTGCTTTTTATAATTTCCAAAATGGGTTTCATATATTGTTGCTTGTTCCGGAACGTTGACCCGACTTTTAATATATATGCAACAAATTTTTTCAGTCCGGAGTCTTCCACTATTTTAAAAGATCGGGACTTCTGGATGGCCCATTCTGTTAAGGGGGTAAGGTATTAAATTTTTTTTTAGCTTTTTTTTGCCTTTTCAATTAAATGCATAATAAATGGAGAGTATTGAAACATATGAAAGCAAAATTGACGAAGTTATGGGTGTTTTATTACTTGTCGGATTTTAGTTTTACACAGGATTTTATCTGTGTTTAAAACTTTTCATAGAACTCTTCATAGAACATTTTTAATGCATCAATCCTTGAAATTTCTACTCCATTTTCTACTCCTTTTTTGGCGAAAAAGTTGCAGGCATTGCTACGACATCTTCTGTCCGTCAACCGATACATTTCGGTGGTGGCAAATCCAACCTATATAAAATCTTATGCATTTACTATTTAATATATAACGAGAATGGAAAGCTAACTTCGGGCGGAGCCGAAGCTTATACACCCATGCAGTTAAATAGCGGCTTCTATTGATTAAAGATATAGTAAATATCGGATATAGTTAGCCGATCTTTTCAAAAACATTCATAACAAGCTTAGATTCGTATAAAATGGATTTTAAAAGAAGTCCGACGCTTCTACGCCCAAAAACACGAAAGTTGTTGCATTTCCGATCATTCATATAACAGCTATAGGATATAGTCGGCCGATCCGTATGAAATTCTAGATCGGTTAAGATTCCCACAAAAGAGAATCTGTGCAAGCTCTAATCTATATCTTTAAAAACATGTAAGTTATAACATTTCCGATCCTTCAGTTATATGGCAGCTAAGGGTATAGTTGGCCGATCCCAGCCGTTCCGACTTTGTATATACTGCAAAGGAAAGAAGGGTGTGCTCAAAAACTGAAAGACTAATTCGCGTGAAAACAGACAGACGGGCAGCCGGACATGCTTATATCGACTCAGAAGGTGATCCTGATCCACGTTTTATATACTTTTTGGGGTCCTTCACAGCGTTGCACACTTCCGACCAAAATTATAATACCCTCTGCAAGGGTATAACCACATACACAGAACGACAACAGTGTGACCAACACAGGATATAGGAACACAACGCATCATATATATATATAATTTTGGCAGAAAATACTGTAAAAGGCAGCGAGTTGGTAATGGCTCTGAGTGCATCGTTGGAAGGAAGTGCGTCGCAGTGGATTCCGCAAATATGTTATCCTGAGATAACTTGGGACGAGTTTAAAGAACTTTTCATGCAGCGGTTTGGCATTGTTGAGCCCAAAGGAGAGGTGGTTCATCGAGGTGAGACGTTTATAACAACGTTCGACTCGGGAGCGGAATGTTCATTAATAAAACAAAAGATAAGTGACAAATTAGTTGGTAAGAGAATTAACAACGTAATGATGTTGAAGGGTATTGGTAGTAGCGGCATATGTAGCACATTGCAAATACTTACCAATGTAAAAATTAACCAACATTGTATTGAAGCCCTGTTTCATGAAACCATTATACATACCTTTTGACTTTGGAGAAGAATGATTTTGTTTGGAGATCGTGGAGAACATGAACAAATTAGACAGAAAGTTATTTCTAATCTTACTCAAAAGCCAGTTTTATTAATTTTTCATCCGCGCCACCCTATTGAGTTGCATACCGATGCAAGCAGGGACCGAAAATAATGATTATTCCTGTTTTTTTTAAACAAAAAAATCATGTACTCAGAATAGACATACAACAAAAAGAAATATATAATTTTAATCATTTTTCGTCGATCTACGCATTTCCGTGAAGATTCTTAAAATTTCGATTTTTTTTATATTCTTCACGGGTAATGATTATTTTTGAACGATTTCATAAGTAATCAACAATAATTATTATTTTTGAGCAAAAAAAAAAAAATTTACAAATAATGATTATTTATGAGTTTTATTTTTTTTGCTCAAAATAAAACCCATTTAAGGATTACAGGCTTCGTAGAAGGATTTTGACCATTTTTTTTGCATTTCCTTGAAGAGTATCTTTGAAGGAACAAAAATATGATCCTTTTTTTCACCACGCCCCTCCCGCCCTCTTACTATAATAAAAATTTATATATAACGAGTTTTTATGCAAATCTTTATTAGCAATGGACTAACAGTATCAGCTTTCTAGTACTAATGATACATATTATGTATATATTCACCATCCCCTCCTCCCCCTCAATAAAAAAAGTTTATATAATGTAAGTAGACGACTTATCAAAACTACATTTTGTTAAACTGAATAAATCTTAAAACAAACAACGTCTACAGTAATGAAATTGAAACTGTTAAAAGAGACAGTAATGAAAAAGACACTGTTGAAAGAGACAGTAATGAAAAAGACACTGTTGAAAGAGACAGTAATAAATTAGAAACTGTTGAAAGAGACAGCAATGAAAAAGACACTGTTTAAAGAGACAGTAATGAAATTGACACTGTTGAAAGAGACAGTAATGAAATTGAAACTGTTAAAAGAGACAGTAATGAAAAAGACACTGTTGAAAGAGACAGTAATGAAAAGGACACTGTTTAAAGAGACAGTAATGAAAATGACACTGTTGAAAGAGACAGTAATGAAAAAGACACTGTTGAAAGAGACAGTAATGAAATAGAAACTGTTCAAAGAGACAGTAATAAAATCATGTAAAGAGAAACTGTTGCAAGAGACAGTATAGGTACCTTAAGGGCTTTTCATGAAATTTGTAATAGTAATGTAAGCACAAGTGTAAAACAACTGTTTTGATCATGGCGTGTGTCGCATTAGATAAATATAATGTAATCGCTGAATAATTAATGATAATGTAACGAGAATGGAAAGCTAACTTCGGACGGAACCGAAGCCTACTATACCCTTGCAGTTAAATAGCGGCTTCAATTGATTTAAGATATAGTAAAATCGGATATAGTTAGCCGATCTTTACAAATCATTCATAACAATCTTAGATTCGTAAAAAATGGATTTTAAAAGAAGTTCGTACTATATGGCAGCTATAGGATATAGTCAGCAGATCCGTATGAAATTTTCCAGATCGGCTTAGATTCCCATAAAAAAATCTGTACAAATTTCAAGCTTCTATCTTCAATAACATGGAAGTTATAGCATTTCCGATCAATCAGTTATATGGCAGCTATAGTCGGCCGATCCCGGCCGTTCCGACTTATATACTGCGTGCAAAGTTTCACGATAGTGATCCTGATCCAGAATATGTATACTTTATTGGGGTCCTGGATGTCTCCTTCACTGCGTCGCACACTTCTGACCAAAATTTTAATACCCTCTGCAAGGGTATAAAAATGAGCTACGTAAAAGAAAAGAATTTGTTTAGTTAAATAATTATAAAAATGTAATTTGTTTGAGAATTGAGAAGTTATATTTGAATAAACTATTATAAGTTAATTGAATGATAACAAAGCAAAAAAAAGTTGTGTCTGTTGTTGCTTTAAGAGCGTCGTTTTAGCAGGGCGACAGCGAAGTGTCGCCGTCGCCGACTGTGGTTCGGTGTCAAGGAAAGAAAGAAGAAGTGACGACGCAGGGAGTTGGATACAGACCGTCGTGGGTGAATAACCGAAACACGCTGTGTGATAACGATGTCGGAAAACAATTTCGGAGGTGTCTCCTTCACTGCGTTGCACACTTGTGACCAAAATTGTAATACCCTCAGCCACGGTATTGTTAGGACATATTCAGTTAATAACGGCGGCCGTTAGAGATTCCTCAGCAGTCATTCCAGCATCTCCCAGCTGGTGTGCGATCCCCGCCTAGTCTTTCGCCAGGGCGCCCTAATGCATCGGGCCTTATCGGGATTATCGGGCCAATGCGTAAGCGGAGCACTTGCTTTTGCTATTGTTTGGACCGTTCTGTTCTCCCCTTTGATAAGCAAGCCGGCGCTCCTGCGCTTGACTTTTGTCAACTATTCAATAAAACATAGAACTAAAATGAACCGTCAGACTTTTGATTTCTTGGCTACTAAAAACGCTTGGTAGCGCAATAGGTATAAAAATTCGATGCTGCCAATTATAGAGGCATCTCAATAAGCGGTAGCGTCGCTCTACCATCACCATTTTATTGGAGCTGACTTCATTTGTGATTCATGGCTTACAAAACGGCCTTCAGACAGAAGATATCTTCCCGATAACCTTCTTACGTGGATTTCCAGCTACCCTTCTAGAAGAACCCAACGCGTTTTTTTTGTTACAACTTTCGTGTTTTTGGTCGTAGAAGCGTCAGACTTCTTTTAAAATCCATTTTATACGAATTTAAGCTTGTTATGAATGTTTTTGTAAAGATCGGCTAACTTTATTCGATATTTAATATATCTTTAATCAATAGAAGCCGCTATTTAACTGCAGGGTATATAAGCTTCGGCTTTATCCATTCTCCAGCTTTCCATTCTCGTTTA
Organism: Drosophila varians; assembly: GCA_018150405.1. Taxonomy (NCBI): domain Eukaryota; kingdom Metazoa; phylum Arthropoda; class Insecta; order Diptera; family Drosophilidae; genus Drosophila; species Drosophila varians. The sequence goes on from JAECWK010000125.1 coordinate 24,896,394, forward strand.
ATACTGTAATCTCCACCCTAGTTCAAGCTAAATCTGAAGTCCCTCAAGGATGCCATCTATGTCCTTTACTTTTACCATTTTCGTATTTGACTTGCCTTCGGCATTACCGTACTCTCGTGGACTTATGTACGCAGACGAAGTTAAGCTTTGCTTCCAATATAAATCTTCCTCTGCTTATTAAAAACCTTTGTCCAACTTAAAACTTAATAGTTTAAAAAGAAATCTAATGTCATTTTATCTCTTAACGCCTATCCAGGCAACTTATTTTTCCTATGGGACTGCCCTAGAAAGAGTAACTTAGGTTAAGGCCCAGGTGTTTCCTCAGACTTTAAGCTTGAATTTACCGACCATACATCGTCAATTGTTAATAAAGCTAAGGGTGTGCTTTGCTTCATTCAAAGATAGTCAACAGAAATTAACGACATTATGTCAAGGCTTTTGTGGCCTTGACCATATCCGACATGTTGATGGGGGTTTTATGGTTTCTCTTTTTGCTATTCTCCTTACTAGTTTCTTATCTCGAAGAGATCCGAGACGATAGATCCAATAGATCCGAGACGAGGAATAAGTATTTAAAATGGTCACGAGGAAGAGTTACATTGTTGCTTTCTTAGGTACGAAAGAATAGAAGATTTCATGCAAGAGGTCAGAGAAATAAATTGATAGAGGTTAGAGGTCATCTTTTTTTGCCTTTCAAAGCGAACGGACGTGTTTTTTTTGTGCGCTCTGCGTTTATATCTTTATTTTGCTTACCTTGAGATCAAACCGGCGTTTGATTTAAATATATTTAAAATTTTTTTAACAATTTTAAATCACTTTTATAATTTCCGTCTCGCTTACGCGTGTGCAGATATATTTGGTAAGAATTAATATTATTATTATTTATTTATTATTATATTATTTATATTATTATATTATTTATTAATTTGAATCCAAGCATAGCTCTGCTTTGCTGTACTATTTGTTGTTGCTCTTTCGCTATTCCCGTTTGAGTTGCTTATCTCTACCTCTAAGCCTAACCTCTAACTCTTATACTAACATACAAACTGTTCTCTTGTTCTAATTTTCTTTTGGTACAGTGGTACTATCAACTCCAAAAAGGTCCACGACCGAAGCGACTCGCTATTAATAACCAACTGCCGAAAGTGCATAGAAGCACAATGCGTTCCACAGAGCAACGGCTCACACAACAAACGCATTGCGCTATGCAAACTCGGCTGTGCTTATACCCTACACGTGGTTTGTTTAAATTTTTTATATTTCTTCTATTTGGGGCTTGCACGGAGCCTAGCTGCTGATCCCAACATTCTCTCCCCCGTTGGAAGTCCAGCTTTCAACAACAATTAGTGGGATGGGATAAGCAGCAATATTCCATGTGTCATTCCTGGGTCTATGTTTAACGACAAGGGCGGTCCACTCCATCCAGAATGGGATTCTCCTGATCTGGGGTGACCAAGAGCTTCAACCACGAGCAGGTGATGGACCGCCAGGGTCCATCTTTTCTAGTCGCGCATGTTGTGCTCGTATCTCTCGTATCTCAGACTGAAGGCCCACAGAAGGGAGACCGAAAAGGACCATAGCCCAAACCATCATGCTGAGGATGGAGGACAGATAAATGAAACACAGCTCATTCATGCCCTTACTCCTCCTCCTTCTTGCATGATTAGCGATTCGGACCGCCGCAGACACCTTGGCCGGAACAGTCGAAAGCTTGGCAGAGCTCTCGGGCACAGCAGCAGTGGCAATCGGCTTCTGGCGGGCATCCTCAGCGAAGTCTGGCTTGGTGGCAGCATGGGCGGAACCTGGCGCTTCATCAGCAGCAGGGCCTGAAGCAACCGTAGCTTCATCAGCAACTGGGATTGGATATTCGTCCTCCAGCGCGCCCTTGGCCTCAAGTGACGGAAGGTGGTATGTTGCTGCTGCGATGGCCCCTCGGGCTCGGCTGCCGCCACCCGAGACAACCCATCCAAGGCGCGTCTTTTGCAGAACTGGAAGACCAACACGCAACTGAACTTGGCCAATAGACAATAGGTCAAAAAATACACTTGCGCCAATCAATAGATCGATGCGTTGCGGCTCGTGGAAGCTGGGATCGGCGAGCACTAAATTTTCAGGAATTTCCCAGTCCGACACATTTATGGGGCCGCTGGGCTGAATCTCGGTGATCTTCGAGGCGACAACTGCCGTGATGTAAGCGAAATAATCGGAAATCCGCGATTGCTGAGTTGCCATCTGTCGAGAACTTGGTATCTCCAAGTCCAGTTATGGCCACGGCGCATCTAGAAGGACAAAGCTGGAGCAGGCTTGCCAAACGCGACGTAATAAGGTGCACTTGTGAGCCAGAGTCCAACAGTGCCCGACAAGGATACATGGCACCGGAGCGGCCACGCACTAAAATGTTAGCGGTAGGCAGCAACGCAATTTCCGAATGGCGATCCTGAACCACAAGTGAATTTGCAGGGGGTGCATGCCTGCCTGAATCAACGACCTGGTCAGGAGAAGGAACACCAGGTCCAGATGAGGCGGAGGCTATGTTGCCAGGCAGAGATTCCCGTGAATGCAAGGAGGCATGATGCCTGCGATGGCACATCCGACAATGCGAAGAGTTGCATCCACGTGCAAAGTGACTTGGTTTCAGGCACACAAAGCAAAGGGCTAACCTTGTGGCCTTACGCCACCGTTCCGTTGAACCTCGGGGAGGCGGGCAAAGAGTGCGTTAAGGCCCCACACAGGGAGCACGCAACGACGGGGGCGCTGGCTAGCATGCAGGATCGATTATTGGTCAGTCTCCGTCGGCCTGCATGGGCAGCCATGGCGATATCCACCGTTTCGAGCGTCCTGCATCGCTGCTCCAAAAATCTGGACATAGATTCCCACGTCGGAATAGCATCTTCATTCGAGGCCGCTTGCAACTCCTCCCACTTGGCTTGCGTGGACGGATCCAGCTTTTGGAACAGGATTTGCACAAGTAGGCAGTCTTGTATTCCCTTAGACGATCCAGAACTCATCAGCGCTCGCATGTGCCCATTGAATTTGTCGGACAACTCCCGAAGCATTGTTACAGACCCGGGCTCGACTGCTTGAAGGTGGAGGATCTCATTTACGTGGGTCTGAAAAATCAATCGACGATTACTAAAACGGTTGCGCAAAAGATCATGAGCCACAGAGTAGTTATCATCTGAGATTTCAAAAGCACGGACGGTTTCCAGCGCAGAATCCCGCAGACAGGAAACCAGCCACCGGAGCTTCTCCATCTTTGTTAGTTGAGGGTGATTGTCGATGATCGTGTTGAACAGTGAGATAAAATCTGACCATTCTGCATACCCGCTACTGAATGTGGGCAACGGCAACGGCGGCAGCATCGGGGCAGGATTTAACGATCCAATGGATGCTGTGCTGGAACCATCCATCAATGTCGAGTGAGCGGTCACGCGCGAAGAGCGCCTCCCCATTTCTGACTGCAAAGTCAGGGACACCCCAGTGGCAAGACGGGTGAATTTCCAAAAGAGTGGGCTGCCAATCTCTCCATGGTTGAGACCCTCGAGAGCGTCATGATGAGCAGTGAATTTTGCGCGCAAAGACGTCTAATGAAGAAAGAGCTGTAACGAACTGTTCTTTTGTTGTCTGTTCGCGACAAATGCCGCGGCTAGCTCACAGAGTTTGTGGGAACGTTCCACCGAATTTATATATTCGACATGATTGCCCGAGCCCAGAAATAACACAGAGTGGATTGGTCGGTACTATTCCCTTTATTATGATAATGTTGTATTTTACAAAACGGGATTACTTGCTGCGCTGTTGTCTCCTGGCGTAGCCTGGCTCCTCCGCTCTCGCTCGCGCTCTTCCTTCCGGGTTCGCCGGTCACCGCCCCGTGTTGGTCGCCGGACTTCCCACCCCCGCGAGGCGTACGCCGTGGGGAAGTGTTGGTCTGGTGCCTGGCAGCCGGCTTGGTAACTGGGGCTCACCGCGTTAGGGTCGGCGGCTCTCCGTTATCTTCGATGCTGGATGCTGGTGCCCTTTCGTCTGGCCTGGCCGCGGATCGGGTTGGTCGCCTCGACCGTCCGATCTCTCCGAGCTTACGCCGAGATAGCCGGATGGTTTCGGCGCCTGGCAGCCGAGCGTTTGCCGTGGTGGCCTCTGCCGGATGGAATGCTTTACGCTTGGCGCCCTCCTCCTCTTGGTCTTGCTCGCGCCGGCCCGCTATCGCTTGGCCGGAGTCTTGCTTGACGAGGATTCGGCGGGTCGATCGCTTGTCACTGGCCAACCTTGGTGGGATCGCTCCCCGGATGCCGTGACGGATCGCGTGTGGTCACCCTCTCGTTTCTCTCTGGGTCTGAGTTCACGAGGGTAGCGCGTCGGCTCACGCCTGTTCGTTGCGATTGGGGAACCAGTTCAGGCGTACGCCGAACTTGTCCTTTATCGTTTTCGTTGCAAGGCTACCGTCCTCCAAACGCTACGCTCGACTCCTTTACCCTGGGCTTCTTCTTGTGCTGCTCGCTGTGATCTCCTCCGTGATTCCCGTCTCCTCGATGTCTCCGTGATTCCCGTATCCTCGACGTCTCCGTGATTCCCGTCTCCTTGCTAGTGGTCGCAACTCGCTGCACGAGTGTCTTGACCGATTTCACTCTTGCCGACTTTACGTTGCCTCGCACTCGATCTGACTCGCGCATTTTCCCGGACTGGTCTCCGGACTCTCCAAAGGCGGTCCTCGGACTTCACACTGTCGGACTCTCTGCTGACTAACCGCCCCGATCCCACGCCGGCAGTATCTTATATAGCCGCCGGCGCGGCCGTTAATACTTCCTGGACCGCTCCTTCCGTTAGTTGCGTCCATCCTCCAGTGCCGCAACTTTATTCGTCCGACTTCATCCCTCGCTGTTGCTAGGCGGGCTCCCTGACCCGCTACTTACCCCGTCGTCCCCTGCTTTCTCGTGCTCCATCGCCGCTCCGCTGCTCGTCCCGTTACTTTCTCCGTTCCTCCTGCTTTCTCCGCGCCTTTGCTGTTGCTATTCGGTCTCTCTGTCCCGTTACCTTCCACGTCGTCTTCCTTTACCTTCTCCCTTCCGTCGCTGATCCGGACGGTTTTCTTTGGTCTCCTGACCTCCTGTTCTCCCTCCGTGAGGAGACCCGTACCCGACCCCTCCATCCCCCTTGCTGTCTTGGGTGTGGGAGATTTCTTCTCCTCACACTTTCCCCCTTCTTCGGGAACGACAGCGAAGTGGAGGGCCGGGGTTCCTGGTGGCCGTAGACCCTTTATCTCCTGTTCCTTCTGCTGGTGCTGTTCGGCCTTATCGCCTTTTTTTTTTTTGCTTATGTTTTGGTTATGCTGTGTGGATGTGTAACATCCTGTAGAATGATGGTCCTTTATTTCCAGTTAAAGACTTTGGATTGTATTTTAGGGTATCTTTATTAATCAGGAGGCGGCAGTGGTGCCGCGTCCAGTTCTCGATGGATTCTCCATTAGTTAGGAGGCGGCAGTGGTGCCGCGTCCATCTCCCGATGGATTCTGAACTTTACAATATTCCTTATTAACGAAGTAAGGTCTAGGTCTCGTAACCGCGCTGCTTACAGCGGCAGAGACGCTTATATATTCTTATGTATAAATATATAACTAAACGAGGAAATAAGAATATACACTTGAGTTCAAGTACCCGCGGTCTGCATGTGACAGTTTATGCTGACACTTGCAACCGGCTCGGATTTCATCCGCTTGGTCAAGAACCTTATATTTATCGTTTGTTTATGTTTATGCGACAATGTATGAAGTACAGTGTGCATTCGATAAATGTGCATATTACATCTCCCTCCTTTTGAAAAATAACGTAATTACATGAAGTTATTTTTATTCCATAATATTTAAGGGTTCTTTTTTTTTTTGTTCTCTTTTTTTGTTGTGAATTATTTTTTTGTATATTGGCTTAATTGATTGTATTAGATATATTATAATGGAAATAGAATTCAATCTTATGTGTTTTAATTTAAACAATTGAAACAAGAAGATTGACAAGAATGCTGATTTCGGTTCGAAATAAAATTTAATTATCTCAAATTTAATTAACCTTTTTAATTTTTCGATTCATACAATATAACGCTCTGATTAACTGCTATCTAAATTTTATTTAATGAATATTTTTAATCTATCCTTATGAACTGTTTGTGTCTTATTTCTATCTCCTGATATTATAATGTTATCTTTTTCTCCAATTTTGATTAAAGTGTATGGGCCTGTATATTTAAAATCTAGCTTATGACCTGTTTCATTTCTTAACAAAACTTTATCTCCTATTTTAATTGCTATATCTCTAGTTTTCCTATCATATAGTTCCTTATTCTTAATTTTATTATCTTCTATCATTATTCTAGCTCTTTTATATGCTACTTCTAACCTATACTTAGATTCTTTAGCATAGTCGTCTATGTTATAAAGAGGTTCTATTTTATCTATAGTATTAAAATGTATTGGTAAGTTTGAGGTTTTACCAAATACTAATTCATATGGACAATATTCATGTGCCATAGAAGGTGTCGTGTTGAAACAGTATACGAAATATTGTAGCCATACGTCCCAGTCAGTTTTATCTACTGAAATGTAGGATCGAATAAATTCATTGAAAGTTCTGTGGCTTCTTTCGACTGTTCCAACGGTTTGGTGGTGGTGTGCAGTAGATGTTATGTTTTTGATGTTTAGGTTTCTACATAGTTCATCTATTATTGAATTTTTGTATTCTGTTCCCATGTCCGTAATGAACGTCTTCATTGGACCGTACTTCAGAATAAAATCTTCAAATATAGCTTTAGCTACTGTTTTTGCACTTTTGTCTTTAATTGGTATTGCGACGAGATATTTTGTTAAGTCGCAAATTAGAGTAATTGTATACTCGTTTCCTTGTTCTGATTTGGGTAGTGGACCGATCGTATCCACAATTACCCTGTCGAAAGCCATTTGCGGCGTTTCTGTTAACGTCATTGGGGTCTTTGTATTTTTTATAATCTTAGATTTTTGGCATTTTGGACATTTTCTTATATAATTGGATATTTGTCTTGTCATATTTTTCCAATGATAATGTCTTTTTATTTTTGCTAATGTTCTAGCTATGCCTGTATGACCTCCTTGTATTGGACCATCATGGAATGTAAACAGTATTGCTTCAATTTCTTTATCATTATTTGATAATAGGGTCACCGGCTTGAGTAGCGCTACTCTTAAAGATTGTAATATTTTATTGCCCATTAATTTAAAAGATTCTATTGATATAGTATCAAAGATCTTTTCGCTCGGTGCCACTTTGAGTTGGCTGATATTAAGTATACCGGCTTCTTTTTCAAGCCTTTGGAAGAATTGACCTAAGTCGAGAATTCCATTGGTGTACAAATCGCTAACATCAATTCTTGCTATAACTTTCTTTCCATGTTTTAATAAACATAGTTGGTCTGTTATTCGCAAGGTCACTACTTTTCGTACCTCATCATTTGTAATGACTTCGTATACGTTGGGCTTAGAAGCTTTATTAAGAGTTTGCTTATGCAAATCTACTTGTTCTTTTGTGTTTCCTGCGCAGGAATTATTCTGTTTACTTTGTTTTCTTGTAGTGACTTTTAAGACATTTTTGGTTATTTCTTTTAGTTGCTCAATAGTTATTCTTGATAACGCATCAGCAACGTAATTGTCCTTATGTAGAATGATTAATGTAGAATTTTACTATTCTTTCTTTAAGTTTTTTCTCTCTTGAGTTTTTTTTTTTTTTTTTATTTCATGTTGTATATTTTTTTTTTTAATATTGTGTTCCTCTGAATTGTTGCCATGTTAGTTTTGCTGTCTTCGGGCATACAATATTGTGTTGGTATTGCCAGTCATTTCAGTACTGCATTGAAGGTACTTCGTGACTGCTTCATTCATGGTGTTGAAACTACCAGCCTCTAGTATCGTTTTTAGCCTGCCATGTTCACAATTTTTAACCATTGTGGAGATGGCTTCTTTTGTGCTGAACTTATCAGCATGTTCGGCTGACAAACCTTCATCAATGTATGAGGCTTCTAGTAGCTTCCTGAGGTTTTCAATTTCTGTGGTGAACTTTTCGGCTGTTTTTCCTTTTTGAAGTGTCTTGGCCATTTTAGCCTTAACAACATCAGATGTTTCACCTACAATTGTGTCTTGCAGTTTCTTCACAATTGCTTCGATTGTAGTCTCGTTCTGTACTCTATAGAGAGTTGACCCAATTATTTTAGATTTGATCACCTCAACGGCTAGTTCTTCAAATGTGCCTTTTGTAAGGTTTACTAATTTTAACGCTGTTATGAATCTTTGGAGATGGATTTTCTGTCCATCAAATTCAGGAATTGCGTTTGAAATGTCCTTTATGTAGGACCTTAGCGCGGCTGGGTCTGCCATGGTGGTGCTATCGTTTGGTATATTTTCTACTATATTTGAATTAGAATCTGAATCTATATCATCATCCACATCAGACATTAAAACTGCTGGGATAGTGAGGTTATTATAATCAGTTTCCTCGATTTTAGGATTCAATTCTAATTCACCTGACTCTAATTCTAATTCGGATTCTTCCGACTCTACTTGTTCCACTTCAGTTGGTGCTTCTGATTTTGGTTTATCATCGGCTTTAACTGTTAAAGAGGTGTTAAGTATGGTCGGGATAGATATATCTAGTTCAAATTTTTGCTTAACCAATATTAAATTTTCTCGAAGTCTTATTAAAAATTGGATACGGTGGACCAATGATCTTTATTAAGTTTTTCTCTTTGGCCATATATTAGGATACGTGCATCATTAAAGCACTTTACTAATATTTCTGTATGCTTCCTAACGGTGTTTCTTTGAATTGGTCTATTTTGCGTTAATGATTTGTATGATTTTCCAAATTCTGTTTTTATTTTTGTAAGTTCTTTATACAAATCATTCCATTCCATTATAAACGTATCTATATATCCCTAAATTAGCCATATTTTGGATTTATATATTTTTCTTTATTTCATTGTACTTTCTTAAAATTATTTTTAGTTGTTGTTACTTATTTTCTAATTTATGTTGTTTTGCGCTCTTCTCTTTTTTTTTTAGATTTTGTCCAGGTCATTTGCCTGGCTCATATATCTTTTTTTAATGCATTTATTATGCAATTTATACAATTTGTAGAAACAATTTGCGCACATTATTACGACAATTATTATTAATAAAATGTTTACTAATTTTAAGTCAATAGTGTTTGACTCCACTTTATTTATAACATTGGCTGTGGAGTCCACTGTCTTAAAATCTGCGAGTCCCATTTTGGGATTACCTATACTCAATTTATAAGTATGTTTTTCAACTGAATCTATCTTACTTATTGAATTATTTATCATTAGTTACAGTTTTTCCTGCCTATTGTTTCGTATAGCTTTACAGGCTATACTTCTAATTGGGCGAAATGTTTCGCTCAATTTTACATTTTTTTGTTTATAATAAGAAAAAAAATATGCAACGCAGTGCAATAGTGAAAAAAATTTTTGCAACGCAGTGCAACTAATAAAATAATTTTTGCGCTCTATGTAGCGCTGTCGGCTCACTATTCCTTGGTCTGGCTTGATACGCCAGACGGGGCCGGTGCTGGCTGCACAGGCTGTTTACTCCAATCCGGTTGTGGTCTTCCTTCCACAAGTGAACTCGCAGTGCGGCGAGTGTAGAGGTCCAGGGCAGTCCTTGGGGCAGCTCTTCTGTTTCTTCGGCAACGGCTTTGGAGATGGAGGTTTATGTTTTAATACATTATTTATTACTTTAATGCTATCTGAGTGAGTCGTAGAGTCGGCTTTTCTGAGCCGGAGGTTTTCATTTAAAAAATCAAGCTCTTCCGTGAGCTTCTGCGCCGTTGCCCATGAGGGTGGCGTCTTATTAGAGTATAGCAACCACTTAAGGTGTGCTATTCTTTTCGTTATTTTATTTTTCAAACCTCCGCGCTTTCCCATGACTCTACTCACTCAGACTTTCCGATTTCCGATTTTCATTTTTCGAATTTCTTTCTTCCATATCTCCTCCGGTAGGCCATTTGCTGCTGTTGCTTGAGTTGTTGCTGCTGCTGTTGTTGTTGGTTGGGTTGTTGCTTCTTCTGTCCTTCGTAGTCCTGGGATCCTTATAAGATCCTTAACGTCACGGTCGCCATGTAGAATGATGGTCCTTTATTTCCAGTTAAAGACTTTGGATTGTATTTTAGGGTATCTTTATTAATCAGGAGGCGGCAGTGGTGCCGCGTCCAGTTCTCGATGGATTCTCCATTAGTTAGGAGGCGGCAGTGGTGCCGCGTCCATCTCCCGATGGATTCTGAACTTTACAATATTCCTTATTAACGAAGTAAGGTCTAGGTCTCGTAACCGCGCTGCTTACAGCGGCAGAGACGCTTATATATTCTTATGTATAAATATATAACTAAACGAGGAAATAAGAATATACACTTGAGTTCAAGTACCCGCGGTCTGCATGTGACAGTTTATGCTGACACTTGCAACCGGCTCGGATTTCATCCGCTTGGTCAAGAACCTTATATTTATCGTTTGTTTATGTTTATGCGACAATGTATGAAGTACAGTGTGCATTCGATAAATGTGCATATTACAATCCACTTCCCCCCCTCTTCACCGAAGTGTGGACCTTGCTCGAAATTTTTTTCCTATTTTTTTTTTTATATGTTTCCAAGTGTATATATTTATCTTGTTACTGCTAGTTTGCTTTTTTTTTTTTTTTTCTTTTATTTTCCTTTTAAGCATTTTTCTTATTTATTTATTCTTTTTTTTTAATTAATTTTTTTTTTTTTTTGTTTTCCCAAACTATGTTTTCCAGTTCAACTATTATATTTTTTTTCCAGACCTCTTTTCCTTCGATTATTCCCATATATATTCCCAAGTACATTTCGTTGGACATACTTGTTTTATTTTTTTTTTTTATTTCATTTTTTTTTATTTTTTATACTCTCTCCCACACCTTCCACCCCGTGTGCTCGACCGCTCCCTGAACACCTTCGTGCCCACCTGAACCAGGTGGCACCAACGGCCGGGGTGTGCTTTTCTCAGCTTTTCTTCACCTTCTCCTCCAGCTACGGTGGCCACTCCGCCCGGGCTAGGACCGTCCTGGTCGAGGCTCCTTCCGGCGCCGACTCCACCCTCAGCAGCACCGGCCTGCTACCTGGTGGCGGCGGCTCTGACATCTGCCGCGTCACCTGCTTCTTCACCGGCTCCGGCCACTTCCATGGCCCTCTCGTCCACTTCTCCTCCAGGCCTTCTCGTCCTTCCCCGCCTCTTCTGCACTCACTCCTCCGCGACGTCCACATGCGTCCTCCGCATCATCCTCATCGCCGCGACCTCCAACTCCTTCTTCTCCCTGGCCATCTTTTCTTCCGGCGACGGTCCGACGTCCGCGTCCCCTGCCGGGATCCATCTCCTGCCGCTTCCATCTGCCGTCGCTGCTCTCCACACTGCCCTTCGCCAACTCCTCATCCTCCACCCGGGGTCGCCGACGATCTCTACGTCGCTCTCATCCGACGACACCTCCGGGGTACGGCTTGTGGATTCGATGCTTGCCATTGTGTTTTTTTTTAAAAGGCCCGCCAGTTTAGCTCCGGGCCCTTTTATACCCTGGCAGTCCCTCTGTATCTCCGCCATCTCCGTTATACTCACTCCGTTACTTATTCGGCGAACGCCGCGAGTCTTTGCGCCTCCTGTTCACCTCCCGTTTCTTCGTTTGAAGCCTTCTTGCCTGCCGCTGCTGCTTCCCTGTTCTCCGACTCGCCTGGCTGTTGCTTTAGTTCGCTGACGTGCGCTCTCTTCGCCTTCCTGGAGCCAGTGTGCTCCAGCATCACAATTACCGGCGAGATGAAATCCATAACTTGGTATGGCCCGTCGTACCGTGGCGCCAGTTTGGCGGCGAATCGACGGCCTTGGACAGGTGGTGCTCCTTGGCCCAAACTAACTCGCCTATCCTCGGGCTCCATTGCCTCCTCCGCAGGTTGTAATACCGGGCCTGATCCTGCGTCGCTTTCTCCATGTTCCGCCTTACTAGCTCGAACACCTCCTTTAGCTTTTCTGCGTTACCGGCCGGTGCTGGCTGCTCCAATCCCGAGCCCAGCGCTCCCTCGTCGAACAAGGCATTCGGCAACCTTGGCTCCATTCCCTGGGTGATGAACGCCGGCGAGTATCCCGTAGACTCCGAAACGCTTGAGTTGACCGCCAACATCAGCTCGGGCCAGTACTCGTGGCGCCTCCGTGGTGGCTTTCCTCATCGGCACCATTTCGGTCCATTTTGAGAAACGATCTAACATCACCAACAACATCGTGTTCCCATGTTTTGATCTTGGCAACAGCACACCATTACCCAGGGCTCCTCCGGCACCTGTGTGAGCATCTTTCCCGCCGCCTGCATCTGGCTCGGCTTGTACTTCCGACATGTCTCGCATCCCCGCACGTACTTTCTCACGTCGCGCTGCAATCCTGGCCAGTAGTACCTTGACGCCACTCTCGCCATAGTCTTTCGGACTCCCAGGTGGCCTGCCGTCGGCGCATCGTGGTTCTCGTGCAACACACGACGTCTCGTATCCTCTTCGCTTCCTGCCCTGTGAGGGATGTGGCGATACACGAGTCCGGCCACCTCCGCGTAGTCCGGCTACTTCTGCGGTTCCGCTCGTATCTTCTCCCTGAGCGACGATATCCACTCGCATTCCCTGGTATCCTCCATCCTCACACCCCTTAGGTTTTCCACGCCTGGCTGCCTGGGCAGAGCGTCTGCGACGACATTCAACTTTCCCTTACGGTAGTTGATTTCGTAGTCGTATTGTTGAAGCTCGAACGCCCATCTCGCGATCCTTCCAAGCGGACTCTCGATGCTGTTCAGTCATTTGAGAGCCATGTGGTCCGTGATCACGTCGAACTATGGCCAGACACTCCTTTTCGGTGGCCGAGTAGTTCCGTTCGGCCCCGATAAGTGTCCTGCTTGCGTAGGCAATGACCCGTTCGCCGTCCTCGGTATTCTGGGTCAGAACCGCTCCCACTCCGTAGTCACTCGCATCCGCTTGCAGCACGAACTTCCTGCCGAAGTCCGGACACGCGAGCACTGGGTCCTTCGCCGGTCGCGTCTTAAGCGTGTCGAACACCTTTTGTTGCCTCTCTGTCCACTCCCATTTTACTCCTTTCCGCAGCAAATCATTCAACGGGCGTACGATCCCGGCAAAATCCGGGACAAATCGCCGATACCACGAGGCCATTCCGACGAAACGGCGAACACCTTTGACACAGGTCGGCGGTGTCAACTCTGTCATCGCGGCGACTTTTCCCGGATCCATGCCAATTCCCTCAGCCGTGATCCGGTGGCCCAAATACAGGAGTTCCTTTCGGAAAAACTGGCACTTGTCCGAGTTTACTTTTAGGTTTGCCTTTCTTAATCTACGGAACACATCCTTCAAGTTCCTCATGTGCTCCTCCAGCGTCTTTCCAATGACTATAATATCATCCTGGTATGCAAATGCGTGCGGTGCCATGTCGGGACCGATCACCTGATCCAACGCTCTCTGGAACGTGGCCGACGCCGAATGTAGGCCGAACGGCATTACCTTCCACTGTTACAAACCCTTGCCTGGCACCGTGAACGCCGTATATTCCCTGCTGGCTTCTTCCAATGGTATCTGCCAGTATCCATCCCTCAGCACCATCCGTTAGTCCCGGCAGCACCAAGAGACTCATCGCTTTCTGGTGGCTTCCAAACCGCATCTCCGCCTTGACCACCGCCTGCACATTCACCAAACTCCCATTCGCCAGCCGTACTTGCCTTGTAGTGCTTGCCATGCTTCCTGCGTTTGCAAAATCCTGGGCCAGCCTCTCGTTCACGAAGCTTGCGGTTGCTCCCGTGTCCAACATCGCCTTCACCCGCATCTGGCCGACTTCTACGGTCGCAGACAGCTGTTGCCCGTCCTCTTTCATACCACCGATTAACTTTGAGAGTTTCCCGCCCTTTGGCAACATTCCGTGGTCCTCCTTCCGATCGCTCCACACATCCAGCAAAACATCAGCCTCTGATTCCTGCATTCGGACGCCCAGTGGCCCATACCTCCGCACCTGCGGCACGCCTGTGCCGGATCCTGCACCACTTCCTGTCTCGGTGCCCATTGACACAGGAGGCATCCTGTGGACTTCCGTAGCTCTCGCGTCTGACCATCCATCCTGGGTTCTCTGGGGTTTTTCTCTCTTTCTCTTTGTTTTTTTCTTGTGGGGGGGTTGTTGGTCGCCCCCCCCTTCCCCCCCCTTCTTCCCGGGGTTTTTTCTTTCCACCCAGAGTGCAAAATAACATATTAAGAAACTAATTTGCAAATGTAACGGCCGTTGAGCACATTTAATAGCTGCTGTAAACACCCAAAGGCATCGTGGCAACCCCAGAAGCGTATTTAGCATCAACTTGGCACCTTTCCAATTCAACTGTTTTGGCGCCATTGATACACCCAGAATGCAAATTAACATATTAAAACTAATTTGCAAACGTAAGCCTCGCTGAGCACTTTATTTAGCATCAACTTGGCACCTTTGCAAATTCAAGTGCATTTTGGCGCCATTGATACACCCAGAGTGCAAAATAACATATTAAGAAACTAATTTGCAAATGTAACGGCCGTTGAGCACATTTAATAGCTGCTGTAAACACCCAAGGGCATCGTGGCACCCCCAGAAGCATATTTAGCATCAACTTGGCACCTTTGCAAATTCAACTGCTTTTTGGCGCCATTGATACACCCAGAGTGCAAAATAACATATTAAGAAACTAATTTGCAAATGTAACGGTCGCTGAGCACATTTAAGAACTGCTGTAAACACTCAAGGGCAGCGTGGCACTACCAGAAGCATATTTAGCATCAACTTGGCACCTTTGCAAATTCAAGTGCATTTTGGCGCAATTGATACACCCAGAATGCAAAATAATATATTAAAAACTAATTTGCAAATGTAACGGCCGTTGAGCACATTTAATAGCTGCTGTAAACACACAAGGGCAGCGTGGCACTACCAGAAGCGTATTTAGCATCAACTTGGCACCTTTGCCAATTCAACTGCTTTTTGGCGCCATTGATACACCCAGAATGCAAAATAATATATTAAAAAGCTAATTTGCAAACGTAACGGTCGCTGAGCACATTTAAGAACTGCTGTAAACTCTCAAGGGCAGCGTGGCACTACCAGAAGCGTATTTAGCATCAACTTGGCACCTTTGCCAATTCAACTGCTTTTTGGCGCCATTGATACACCCAGAGTGCAAAATAACATATTAAGAAACTAATTTGCAAACGTAACGGTCGCTGAGCACATTTAAGAACTGCTGTAAACACTCAAGGGCAGCGTGGCACTACCACAAGCATATTTAGCATCAACTTGGCACCTTTGCAAATTCAAGTGCATTTTGGCGCCATTGATACACCCAGAGTGCAAAATAACATATTAAGAAACTAATTTGCAAATGTAACGGTCGCTGAGCACATTTAATAGCTGCTGTAAACACTCAAGGGCAGCGTGGCACTACCAGAAGCGTATTTAGCATCAACTTGGCACCTTTGCCAATTCAACTGCATTTTGGCGCCATTGATACACCCAGAATGCAAAATAACATATTAAGAGCTAATTTGCAAACGTAACGGTCGCTGAGCACATTTAATAGCTGCTGTAAACACCCAAAGGCATCGTGGCAACCCCAGAAGCGTATTTAGCATCAACTTGGCACCTTTGCCAATTCAACTGCTTTTTTGCGCCATTGATACACCCAGAATGCAAAATAATATATTAAAAAGCTAATTTGCAAACGTAACGGTCGCTGAGCACATTTAAGAACTGCTGTAAACTCTCAAGGGCATTTAAGAACTGCTGTAAACACTCAAGGGCAGCGTGGCACTACCACAAGCATATTTAGCATCAACTTGGCACCTTTGCAAATTCAAGTGCATTTTGGCGCCATTGATACACCCAGAGTGCAAAATAACATATTAAGAAACTAATTTGCAAATGTAACGGTCGCTGAGCACATTTAATAGCTGCTGTAAACACTCAAGGGCAGCGTGGCACTCCCAGAAGCATATTTAGTATAATCTTGGCACCTTTGCAAATTCAAGTGCATTTTGGCGCAATTGATACACCCAGAATGCAAAATAATATATTAAAAAGCTAATTTGCAAATGTAACGGCCGTTGAGCACATTTAATAGCTGCTGTAAACACCCAAAGGCATCGTGGCAACCCCAGAAGCGTATTTAGCATCAACTTGGCACCTTTGCCAATTCAACTGCTTTTTGGCGCCATTGATACACCCAGAATGCAAAATAATATATTAAAAAGCTAATTTGCAAATGTAACGGTCGCTGAGCACATTTAAGAACTGCTGTAAACTCTCAAGGGCAGCGTGGCACTACCAGAAGCGTATTTAGCATCAACTTGGCACCTTTGCCAATTCAACTGCTTTTTGGCGCCATTGATACACCCAGAGTGCAAAATAACATATTAAGAAACTAATTTGCAAATGTAACGGTCGTTGAGCACATTTAATAGCTGCTGTAAACACTCAAGGGCAGCGTGGCAACCCCAGAAGCGTATTTAGCATCAACTTGGCACCTTTGCCAATTCAACTGCTTTTTGGCGCCATTGATACACCCAGAGTGCAAAATAACATATTAAGAAACTAATTTGCAAATGTAACGGCCGTTGAGCACATTTAATAGCTGCTGTAAACACTCAAGGGCAGCGTGGCACTACCAGAAGCGTATTTAGCATCAACTTGGCACCTTTGCAAATTCAAGTGCATTTTGGCGCCATTGATACACCCAGAATGCAAAATAACATATTAAGAAACTAATTTGCAAATGTAACGGTCGATGAGCACATTTAATAGCTGCTGTAAACACTCAAGGGCAGCGTGGCACTCCCAGAAGCGTATTTAGCATCAACTTGGCACCTTTGCCAATTCAACTGCATTTTGGCGCCATTGATACACCCAGAATGCAAAATAACATATTAAGAAACTAATTTGCAAATGTAACGGTCGTTGAGCACATTTAATAGCTGCTGTAAACACTCAAGGGCAGCGTGGCACTACCAGAAGCGTATTTAGCATCAACTTGGCACCTTTGCCAATTCAACTGCTTTTTGGCGCCATTGATACACCCAGAGTGCAAAATAACATATTAAGAAACTAATTTGCAAATGTAACGGCCGTTGAGCACATTTAATAGCTGCTGTAAACACTCAAGGGCAGCGTGGCACTACCAGAAGCGTATTTAGCATCAACTTGGCACCTTTGCCAATTCAACTGCTTTTTTGCGCCATTGATACACCCAGAATGCAAAATAATATATTAAAAAGCTAATTTGCAAATGTAACGGTCGTTGAGCACATTTAATAGCTGCTGTAAACACTCAAGGGCAGCGTGGCACTACCAGAAGCGTATTTAGCATCAACTTGGCACCTTTGCCAATTCAACTGCTTTTTGGCGCCATTGATACACCCAGAATGCAAAATAACATATTAAGAAACTAATTTGCAAATGTAACGGTCGTTGAGCACATTTAATAGCTGCTGTAAACACTCAAGGGCAGCGTGGCACTCCCAGAAGCGTATTTAGCATCAACTTGGCACCTTTGCAAATTCAACTGCATTTTGGCGCCATTGATACACCCAGAGTGCAAAATAACATATTAAGAAACTAATTTGCAAATGTAACGGTCGATGAGCACATTTAATAGCTGCTGTAAACACTCAAGGGCAGCGTGGCACTACCAGAAGCGTATTTAGCATCAACTTGGCACCTTTGCCAATTCAACTGCATTTTGGCGCCATTGATACAACCAGAATGCAAAATATTATATTAAAAAGCTAATTTGCAAATGTAACGGCCGTTGAACACATTTAATAGCTGCTGTAAACACCCAAAGGCATCGTGGCAACCCCAGAAGCGTATTTAGCATCAACTTGGCACCTTTGCCAATTCAACTGCTTTTTGGCGCCATTGATACACCCAGAGTGCAAAATAACATATTAAGAAACTAATTTGCAAATGTAACGGTCGTTGAGCACATTTAATAGCTGCTGTAAACACTCAAGGGCAGCGTGGCACTACCAGAAGCGTATTTAGCATCAACTTGGCACCTTTGCCAATTCAACTGCTTTTTGGCGCCATTGATACACCCAGAGTGCAAAATAACATATTAAGAAACTAATTTGCAAACGTAACGGTCGCTGAGCACATTTAAGAACTGCTGTAAACACTCAAGGGCAGCGTGGCACTACCACAAGCATATTTAGCATCTACTTGGCACCTTTGCAAATTCAAGTGCATTTTGGCGCCATTGATACACCCAGAGTGCAAAATAACATATTAAGAAACTAATTTGCAAATGTAACGGTCGATGAGCACATTTAATAGCTGCTGTAAACACTCAAGGGCAGCGTGGCACTACCAGAAGCGTATTTAGCATCAACTTGGCACCTTTGCAAATTCAAGTGCATTTTGGCGCCATTGATACACCCAGAGTGCAAAATAACATATTAAGAAACTAATTTGCAAATGTAACGGTCGATGAGCACATTTAATAGCTGCTGTAAACACTCAAGGGCAGCGTGGCACTACCAGAAGCGTATTTAGCATCAACTTGGCACCTTTGCCAATTCAACTGCTTTTTGGCGCCATTGATACACCCAGAATGCAAAATAATATATTAAATAGCTAATTTGCAAATGTAACGGCCGTTGAGCACATTTAATAGCTGCTGTAAACACCCAAAGGCATCGTGGCAACCCCAGAAGCGTATTTAGCATCAACTTGGCACCTTTGCCAATTCAACTGCTTTTTGGCGCCATTGATACACCCAGAGTGCAAAATAACATATTAAGAAACTAATTTGCAAATGTAACGGTCGATGAGCACATTTAATAGCTGCTGTAAACACTCAAGGGCAGCGTGGCACTACCACAAGCATATTTAGCATCTACTTGGCACCTTTGCAAATTCAAGTGCATTTTGGCGCCATTGATACACCCAGAGTGCAAAATAACATATTAAGAAACTAATTTGCAAATGTAACGGTCGTTGAGCACATTTAATAGCTGCTGTAAACACTCAAGGGCAGCGTGGCACTACCAGAAGCGTATTTAGCATCAACTTGGCACCTTTGCCAATTCAACTGCATTTTGGCGCCATTGATACACCCAGAATGCAAAATAACATATTAAGAAACTAATTTGCAAATGTAACGGTCGATGAGCACATTTAATAGCTGCTGTAAACACTCAAGGGCAGCGTGGCACTACCAGAAGCGTATTTAGCATCAACTTGGCACCTTTGCAAATTCAAGTGCATTTTGGCGCCATTGATACACCCAGAGTGCAAAATAACATATTAAGAAACTAATTTGCAAATGTAACGGTCGATGAGCACATTTAATAGCTGCTGTAAACACTCAAGGGCAGCGTGGCACTACCAGAAGCGTATTTAGCATCAACTTGGCACCTTTGCCAATTCAACTGCATTTTGGCGCCATTGATACACCCAGAATGCAAAATAATATATTAAAAGCTAATTTGCAAACGTAACGGTCGCTGAGCACATTTAATAGCTGCTGTAAACACTCAAGGGCAGCGTGGCACTACCAGAAGCGTATTTAGCATCAACTTGGCACCTTTGCCAATTCAACTGCTTTTTGGCGCCATTGATACACCCAGAGTGCAAAATAACATATTAAGAAACTAATTTGCAAATGTAACGGTCGCTGAGCACATTTAATAGCTGCTGTAAACACTCAAGGGCAGCGTGGCACTACCAGAAGCGTATTTAGCATCAACTTGGCACCTTTGCAAATTCAACTGCATTTTGGCGCCATTGATACACCCAGAGTGCAAAATAACATATTAAAAAACTAATTTGCAAATGTAACGGTCGATGAGCACATTTAATAGCTGCTGTAAACACTCAAGGGCAGCGTGGCACTACCAGAAGCGTATTTAGCATCAACTTGGCACCTTTGCAAATTCAAGTGCATTTTGGCGCCATTGATACACCCAGAGTGCAAAATAACATATTAAGAAACTAATTTGCAAATGTAACGGTCGTTGAGCACATTTAATAGCTGCTGTAAACACTCAAGGGCAGCGTGGCACTACCAGAAGCGTATTTAGCATCAACTTGGCACCTTTGCCAATTCAACTGCATTTTGGCGCCATTGATACACCCAGAATGCAAAATAATATATTAAAAACTAATTTGCAAATGTAACGGCCGTTGAGCACATTTAATAGCTGCTGTAAACACACAAGGGCAGCGTGGCACTACCAGAAGCGTATTTAGCATCAACTTGGCACCTTTGCCAATTCAACTGCTTTTTGGCGCCATTGATACACCCAGAATGCAAAATAACATATTAAGAAACTAATTTGCAAATGTAACGGTCGTTGAGCACATTTAATAGCTGCTGTAAACACTCAAGGGCAGCGTGGCACTACCCAGAAGCGTATTTAGCATCAACTTGGCACTTGGCACCTTTGCAAATTCAAGTGCATTTTGGCGCCATTGATACACCCAGAGTGCAAAATAACATATTAAGAAACTAATTTGCAAATGTAACGGTCGCTGAGCACATTTAATAGCTGCTGTAAACACTCAAGGGCAGCGTGGCACTACCAGAAG
Organism: Drosophila varians; assembly: GCA_018150405.1. Taxonomy (NCBI): domain Eukaryota; kingdom Metazoa; phylum Arthropoda; class Insecta; order Diptera; family Drosophilidae; genus Drosophila; species Drosophila varians. The sequence continues at coordinate 24,917,070 of JAECWK010000125.1, forward strand.
CGTATTTAGCATCAACTTGGCACCTTTGCCAATTCAACTGCATTTTGGCGCCATTGATACACCCAGAATGCAAAATAACATATTAAGAAACTAATTTGCAAATGTAACGGCCGTTGAGCACATTTAATAGCTGCTGTAAACACTCAAGGGCAGCGTGGCACTACCAGAAGCGTATTTAGCATCAACTTGGCACCTTTGCCAATTCAACTGCATTTTGGCGCCATTGATACACCCAGAGTGCAAAATAACATATTAAGAAACTAATTTGCAAATGTAACGGTCGCTGAGCACATTTAAGAGCTGCTGTAAACACTCAAGGGCAGCGTGGCACTACCACAAGCATATTTAGCATCAACTTGGCACCTTTGCAAATTCAACTGTATTTTGGCGCCACTGATACATCTAAAATGTAAAATAACATATTAAGAATCTAATTTGCAAATGTAACGGCCGCTGAGCACATTTAATAGCTGCTGTAAACACTCAAGGGCAGCGTGGCACTACCAGAAGCGTATTTAGCATCAACTTGGCACCTTTGCCAATTCAACTGCATTTTGGCGCCATTGATACAACCAGAATGCAAAATAACATATTAAGAAACTAATTTGCAAATGTAACGGTCGCTGAGCACATTTAATAGCTGCTGTAAACACTCAAGGGCAGCGTGGCACTACCAGAAGCGTATTTAGCATCAACTTGGCACCTTTGCCAATTCAACTGCTTTTTGGCGCCATTGATACACCCAGAGTGCAAAATAACATATTAAGAAACTAATTTGCAAATGTAACGGCCGTTGAGCACATTTAATAGCTGCTGTAAACACACAAGGGCAGCGTGGCACTCCCAGAAGCGTATTTAGCATCAACTTGGCACCTTTGCAAATTCAAGTGCATTTTGGCGCCATTGATACACCCAGAGTGCAAAATAACATATTAAGAAACTAATTTGCAAATGTAACGGTCGTTGAGCACATTTAATAGCTGCTGTAAACACTCAAGGGCAGCGTGGCACTACCAGAAGCGTATTTAGCATCAACTTGGCACCTTTGCAAATTCAAGTGCATTTTGGCGCCATTGATACACCCAGAGTGCAAAATAACATATTAAGAAACTAATTTGCAAATGTAACGGCCGTTGAGCACATTTAATAGCTGCTGTAAACACTCAAGGGCAGCGTGGCACTCCCAGAAGCGTATTTAGCATCAACTTGGCACCTTTGCCAATTCAACTGCATTTTGGCGCCATTGATACACCCAGAATGCAAAATAATATATTAAAAAGCTAATTTGCAAATGTAACGGCCGTTGAGCACATTTAATAGCTGCTGTAAACACACAAGGGCAGCGTGGCACTACCAGAAGCGTATTTAGCATCAACTTGGCACCTTTGCCAATTCAACTGCTTTTTGGCGCCATTGATACACCCAGAATGCAAAATAACATATTAAGAAGCTAATTTGCAAATGTAACGGCCGTTGAGCACATTTAATAGCTGCTGTAAACACCCTCAAGGGCAGCGTGGCACTACCAGAAGCATATTTAGCATCTACTTGGCACCTTTGCAAATTCAAGTGCATTTTGGCGCCATTGATACACCCAGAGTGCAAAATAACATATTAAGAAACTAATTTGCAAATGTAACGGTCGATGAGCACATTTAATAGCTGCTGTAAACACTCAAGGGCAGCGTGGCACTACCAGAAGCGTATTTAGCATCAACTTGGCACCTTTGCAAATTCAACTGCATTTTGGCGCCATTGATACACCCAGAATGCAAAATAATATATTAAAAAGCTAATTTGCAAATGTAACGGTCGATGAGCACATTTAATAGCTGCTGTAAACACTCAAGGGCAGCGTGGCACTACCAGAAGCGTATTTAGCATCAACTTGGCACCTTTGCCAATTCAACTGCTTAAGAACTGCTGTAAACACTCAAGGGCAGCGTGGCACTACCACAAGCATATTTAGCATCTACTTGGCACCTTTGCAAATTCAAGTGCATTTTGGCGCCATTGATACACCCAGAGTGCAAAATAACATATTAAGAAACTAATTTGCAAATGTAACGGTCGATGAGCACATTTAATAGCTGCTGTAAACACTCAAGGGCAGCGTGGCACTCCCAGAAGCATATTTAGCATCAACTTGGCACCTTTGCAAATTCAAGTGCATTTTGGCGCCATTGATACACCCAGAGTGCAAAATAACATATTAAGAAACTAATTTGCAAATGTAACGGCCGTTGAGCACATTTAATAGCTGCTGTAAACACCCAAAGGCATCGTGGCAACCCCAGAAGCGTATTTAGCATCAACTTGGCACCTTTGCCAATTCAACTGCATTTTGGCGCCATTGATACACCCAGAATGCAAAATAACATATTAAAAAGCTAATTTGCAAACGTAACGGTCGCTGAGCACATTTAATAGCTGCTGTAAACACCCAAAGGCATCGTGGCAACCCCAGAAGCGTATTTAGCATCAACTTGGCACCTTTGCCAATTCAACTGCTTTTTGGCGCCATTGATACACCCAGAGTGCAAAATAACATATTAAGAAACTAATTTGCAAATGTAACGGTCGTTGAGCACATTTTAGAACTGCTGTAAACACCCAAAGGCATCGTGGCAACCCCAGAAGCGTATTTAGCATCAACTTGGCACCTTTGCAAATTCAACTGCTTTTTGGCGCCATTGATACACCCAGAGTGCAAAATAACATATTAAGAAACTAATTTGCAAATGTAACGGTCGTTGAGCACATTTAATAGCTGCTGTAAACACACAAGGGCAGCGTGGCACTACCAGAAGCGTATTTAGCATCAACTTGGCACCTTTGCCAATTCAACTGCTTTTTGGCGCCATTGATACACCCAGAGTGCAAAATAACATATTAAGAAACTAATTTGCAAATGTAACGGCCGTTGAGCACATTTAATAGCTGCTGTAAACACCCAAAGGCATCGTGGCAACCCCAGAAGCGTATTTAGCATCAACTTGGCACCTTTGCCAATTCAACTGCTTTTTTGCGCCATTGATACACCCAGAATGCAAAATAATATATTAAATAGCTAATTTGCAAATGTAACGGCCGTTGAGCACATTTAATAGCTGCTGTAAACACTCAAGGGCAGCGTGGCACTCCCAGAAGCGTATTTAGCATCAACTTGGCACCTTTGCCAATTCAACTGCTTTTTGGCGCCATTGATACACCCAGAATGCAAAATAACATATTAAGAAACTAATTTGCAAATGTAACGGCCGTTGAGCACATTTAATAGCTGCTGTAAACACCCAAAGGCATCGTGGCAACCCCAGAAGCGTATTTAGCATCAACTTGGCACCTTTGCCAATTCAACTGCTTTTTGGCGCCATTGATACACCCAGAATGCAAAATAACATATTAAGAAACTAATTTGCAAATGTAACGGCCGTTGAGCACATTTAATAGCTGCTGTAAACACACAAGGGCAGCGTGGCACTACCACAAGCATATTTAGCATCTACTTGGCACCTTTGCAAATTCAAGTGCATTTTGGCGCCATTGATACACCCAGAGTGCAAAATAACATATTAAGAAACTAATTTGCAAATGTAACGGTCGCTGAGCACATTTAATAGCTGCTGTAAACACTCAAGGGCAGCGTGGCACTCCCAGAAGCATATTTAGTATAATCTTGGCACCTTTGCAAATTCAAGTGCATTTTGGCGCAATTGATACACCCAGAATGCAAAATAATATATTAAATAGCTAATTTGCAAATGTAACGGCCGTTGAGCACATTTAATAGCTGCTGTAAACACACAAGGGCAGCGTGGTACTACCAGAAGCGTATTTAGCATCAACTTGGCACCTTTGCAAATTCAACTGCTTTTTTGCGCCATTGATACACCCAGAATGCAAAATAACATATTAAGAAACTAATTTGCAAATGTAACGGCCGTTGAGCACATTTAATAGCTGCTGTAAACACACAAGGGCAGCGTGGCACTACCAGAAGCGTATTTAGCATCAACTTGGCACCTTTGCCAATTCAACTGCTTTTTGGCGCCATTGATACACCCAGAATGCAAAATAACATATTAAGAAACTAATTTGCAAACGTAACGGTCGCTGAGCACATTTAAGAACTGCTGTAAACACTCAAGGGCAGCGTGGCACTACCAGAAGCGTATTTAGCATCAACTTGGCACCTTTGCAAATTCAACTGCATTTTGGCGCAATTGATACACCCAGAATGCAAAATAATATATTAAATAGCTAATTTGCAAATGTAACGGTCGATGAGCACATTTAATAGCTGCTGTAAACACTCAAGGGCAGCGTGGCACTCCCAGAAGCATATTTAGTATAATCTTGGCACCTTTGCAAATTCAAGTGCATTTTGGCGCAATTGATACACCCAGAATGCAAAATAACATATTAAGAAACTAATTTGCAAATGTAACGGCCGTTGAGCACATTTAATAGCTGCTGTAAACACCCAAGGGCAGCGTGTCACTCCCAGAAGCATATTTAGCATCAACTGGGCACCTTTGCAAATTCAACTGCATTTTGGCGCCATTGATACAACCAGAATGCAAAATAATATATTAAAAAGCTAATTTGCAAATGTAACGGCCGCTGAGCACATTTAATAGCTGCTGTAAACACACAAGGGCAGCGTGGCACTACCAGAAGCATATTTAGCATCAACTTGGCACCTTTGCAAATTCAAGTGCATTTTGGCGCCATTGATACACCCAGAATGCAAAATAACATATTAAGAAACTAATTTGCAAATGTAACGGTCGATGAGCACATTTAATAGCTGCTGTAAACACTCAAGGGCAGCGTGGCACTCCCAGAAGCATATTTAGCATCAACTTGGCACCTTTGCAAATTCAAGTGCTTTTTTGGCGCCATTGATACACCCAGAATGCAAAATAATATATTAAAAAGCTAATTTGCAAATGTAACGGCCGTTGAGCACATTTAATAGCTGCTGTAAACACACAAGGGCAGCGTGGCACTACCAGAAGCGTATTTAGCATCAACTTGGCACCTTTGCCAATTCAACTGCTTTTTTGCGCCATTGATACACCCAGAATGCAAAATAACATATTAAAAAGCTAATTTGCAAATGTAACGGTCGTTGAGCACATTTAATAGCTGCTGTAAACACCCAAGGGCAGCGTGGCACTCCCAGAAGCATATTTAGCATCAACTTGGCACCTTTGCAAATTCAACTGCATTTTGGCGCCATTGATACACCCAGAGTGCAAAATAACATATTAAGAAACTAATTTGCAAATGTAACGGCCGCTGAGCACATTTAATAGCTGCTGTAAACACCCAAAGACAGCGTGTCACTCCCAGAAGCATATTTAGCATCAACTGGGCACCTTTGCAAATTCAACTGCATTTTGGCGCCATTGATACAACCAGAATGCAAAATAATATATTAAAAAGCTAATTTGCAAATGTAACGCCCGCTGAGCACATTTAATAGCTGCTGTAAACACCCAAGGGCAGCGTGGCACTACCAGAAGCGTATTTAGCATCAACTTGGCACCTTTGCAAATTCAACTGTATTTTGGCACCATTGATACACCCAGAATGCAAAATCACATATTAAGAATCTAATTTGCAAATGTAACGGTCGCTGAGCACATTTAATAGCTGCTGTAAACACCCAAAGACAGCGTGTCACTCCCAGAAGCATATTTAGCATCAACTTGGCACCTTTGCAAATTCAACTGCATTTTGGCGCCATTGATACAACCAGAATGCAAAATAACATATTAAGAATCTAATTTGCAAATGTAACGGTCGCTGAGCACATTTTATAGCTGCTGTAAACACCCAAAGACAGCGTGTCACTCCCAGAAGCATATTTAGCATCAACTGGGCACCTTTGCAAATTCAACTGCATTTTGGCGCCATTGATACACCCAGAATGCAAAATAACATATTAAGAAACTAATTTGCAAATGTAACGGTCGCTGAGCACATTTAATAGCTGCTGTAAACACCCAAGGGCAGCGTGGCACTCCCAGAAGCATATTTAGCATCAACTGGGCACCTTTGCAAATTCAACTGCATTTTGGCGCCATTGATACAACCAGAATGCAAAATAACATATTAAAAAACTAATTTGCAATGTAAACTAATTTGCAAATGTAACGGTCGTTGAGCACATTTAAGTAGCTGCTGTAAACACTCAAGGGCAGCGTGGCACTACCACAAGCATATTTAGCATCAACTTGGCACCTTTGCAAATTCAACTGTATTTTGGCGCCACTGATACATCTAAAATGTAAAATAACATATTAAGAAACTAATTTGCAAATGTAACGGTCGCTGAGCACATTTAAGAGCTGCTGTTAACACTCAAGGGCAGCGTGGCACTACCACAAGCATATTTAGCATCAACTTGGCACCTTTGCAAATTCCACTGTATTTTGGCGCCACTGATACATCTAAAATGCAAAATAACATATTAAGAAACTAATTTGCAAATGTAACGGCCGCTGAGCACATTTAATAGCTGCTGTAAACACCCAAGAGCAGCGTGGCACTCCCAGAAGCATATTTAGCATCAACTTGGCACCTTTGCAAATTCAACTGTATTTTGGCACCATTGATACACCCAGAGTGCAAAATAACATATTAAGAAACTAATTTGCAAATGTAACGGTCGATGAGCACATTTAATAGCTGCTGTAAACACCCAAGAGCAGCGTGGCACTCCCAGAAGCATATTTAGCATCAACTTGGCACCTTTGCAAATTCAACTGTTTTTTGGCGCCATTGATACACCCAGAATGCAAAATAACATATTAAGAAACTAATTTGCAAATGTAACGGTCGCTGAGCACATTTAATAGCTGCTGTAAACACCCAAGGGCAGCGTGGCACTCCCAGAAGCATATTTAGCATCAACTTGACACTTTTGCAAATTCAATTGTATTTTGACGCCACTGATACATCTACAATGTAAAATAACATATTAAAAAGCTAATTTGCAAATGTAACGGCCGCTGAGCACATTTAATAGCTGCTGTAAACACACAAGGGCAACGTGGCACTCCCAGAAGCATATTTAGCATCAACTTGGCACCTTTGCAAATTCAACTGTATTTTGGCGCCATTGATACAACCAGAATGCAAAATAACATATTAAAAAGCTAATTTGCAAATGTAACGGCTCGCTGAGCACATTTAATAGCTGCTGTAAACACCCAAAGACAGCGTGGCACTCCCAGAAGCATATTTAGCATCAACTTGGCACCTTTGCAAATTCAACTGTATTTTGGCGCCATTGATACAACCAGAATGCAAAATAACATATTAAGAAACTAATTTGCAAATGTAACGGTCGCTGAGCACATTTAATAGCTGCTGTAAACACCCAAGGGCAGCGTGGCACTCCCAGAAGCGTATTTACCATAAACTTGGCACCTTTGCCAATTCAACTGTATTTTGGCGCCATTGATACAACCAGAATGCAAAATAATATATTAAAAAGCTAATTTGCAAATGTAACGGCCGCTGAGCACATTTAATAGCTGCTGTAAACACTCAAGGGCAGCGTGGCACTACCACAAGCATATTTAGCATCAACTTGGCACCTTTGCAAATTCAACTGTATTTTGGCGCCATTGATACATCCAGAATGCAAAATAACATATTAAAAAGCTAATTTGCAAATGTAACGGCCGCTGAGCACATTTAATAGCTGCTGTAAACACCCAAAGACAGCGTGTCACTCCCAGAAGCATATTTAGCATCAACTTGGCACCTTTGCAAATTCAACTGCATTTTGGCGCCATTGATACACCCAGAATGCAAAATAACATATTAAGAAACTAATTTGCAAATGTAACGGCCGTTGAGCACATTTAATAGCTGCTGTAAACACCCAAGGGCAGCGTGGCACTCCCAGAAGCATATTTAGCATCAACTTGGCACCTTTGCAAATTCAACTGTATTTTGGCGCCATTGATACACCCAGAATGCAAAATAATATATTAAAAAGCTAATTTGCAAATGTAACGGTCGCTGAGCACATTTAATAGCTGCTGTAAACACCCAAGGGCAGCGTGGCACTCCCAGAAGCATATTTAGCATCAACTTGGCACCTTTGCAAATTCAACTGCTTTCTTGCGCCATTGATACACCCAGAATGCAAAATAATATATTAAATAGCTAATTTGCAAATGTAACGGCCGTTGAGCACATTTAATAGCTGCTGTAAACACCCAAGGGCAGCGTGGCACTCCCAGAAGCATATTTAGCATCAACTTGGCACCTTTGCAAATTCAACTGTTTTTTGGCGCCATTGATACACCCAGAGTGCAAAATAACATATTAAGAAACTAATTTGCAAATGTAACGGCCGTTGAGCACATTTAATAGCTGCTGTAAACACTCAAGGGCAGCGTGGCACTCCCAGAAGCATATTTAGTATAATCTTGGCACCTTTGCAAATTCAAGTGCATTTTGGCGCCATTGATACACCCAGAATGCAAAATAATATATTAAATAGCTAATTTGCAAATGTAACGGCCGTTGAGCACATTTAATAGCTGCTGTAAACACCCAAGGGCAGCGTGGCTCTCCCAGAAGCATATTTAGTATCAACTTGGAACCTTTGCAAATTCAACTGTATTTTGGCGCCATTGATACACCTAGAATGCAAAATAACATATTAAAAACCTAATTTGCAAATGTAACGGCTGCTGAGCACATTTAATAGCTGCTGTAAACACTCAAGGGCAGCGTGGCACTCCCAGAAGCATATTTAGCATCAACTTGGAACCTTTGCAAATTCAACTGTATTTTGGCGCCATTGATACACCCAGAATGCAAAATAACATATTAAGAAACTAATTTGCAAATGTAACGGCCGTTGAGCACATTTAATAGCTGCTGTAAACACCCAAGGGCAGCGTGGCACTCCCAGAAGCATATTTAGCATCAACTTGGCACCTTTGCAAATTCAACTGTATTTTGGCGCCATTGATACACCCAGAATGCAAAATAACATATTAAGAAGCTAATTTGCAAATGTAACGGCCGCTGAGCACATTTAATAGCTGCTGTAAACACCCAAAAGCAGCATGGCTCTCCCAGAAGCATATTTAGCATCAACTTGAAACCTTTGCAACTTCAACTGTATTTTGGCGCCATTGATACACCCAGAATGCAAAATAACATATTAAAAGCTAATTTGCAAATGTAACGGCCGCTGAGCACATTTAATAGCTGCTGTAAACACCCAAGAGCAGCATGGCTCTCCCAGAAGCTATTTAGCATCAACTTGGAACCTTTGCAACTTCAACTGTATTTTGGCGCCATTGATACACCCAGAATGCAAAATAACATATTAAAAGCTAATTTGCAAATGTAACGGCCGCTGAGCACATTTAATAGCTGCTGTAAACACCCAAAAGCAGCATGGCTCTCCCAGAAGCATATTTAGCATCAACTTAGAACCTTTGCAAATTCAACTGTATTTTGCGCCATTGATACACACCAGAATGCAAAATAACATATTAAGAAACTAATTTGCAAATGTAACGGTCGCTGAGCACATTTAATAGCTGCTGTAAACACCCAAGGGCAGCGTGGCTCTCCCAGAAGCATATTTAGCATCAACTTGGAACATTTGCAAATTCAACTGTATTTTTGCGCCATTGATACACCCAGAATGCAAAATAACATATTAAGAAGCTAATTTGCAAATGTAAAGGCAGTTGAGCACATTTAATAGCTGCTGTAAACACCCAGAGCAGCGTGGCACTCCCAGAAGCATATTTAGCATAAAATTGGCACTTTTGCAAATTCAACTGTATTTTGCGCCATTGATACACCCAGAATGCAAAATAACATATTAAGAATCTAATTTGCAAATGTAACGGCAGTTGAGCACATTTAATAGCTGCTGTAAACACCCAAGGGCAGCGTGGCTCTCCCAGAAGCATATTTAGCATCAACTTGGAACATTTGCAAATTCAACTGTATTTTGCGCCATTGATAGACCCAGAATGCAAAATAACATATTAAAAACCTAATTTGCAAATGTAACGGCTGCTGAGCACATTTAATAGCTGCTGTAAACACCCAAGGGCAGCGTGGCTCTCCCAGAAGCATATTTAGCATCAACTTGGAACCTTTGCAAATTCAACTGTATTTTGGCGCCATTGATACATCTAGAATGTAAAATAACATATTAAAAACCTAATTTGCAAATGTAACGGCTGCTGAGCACATTTAAAAGCTGCTGTAAACACCCAAGGGCAGCGTGGCTCTCCCAGAGGCATATTAAGCATCAACTTAAAACCTTTGCAAATTCAACTGTATTTTGGCGCCATTGATACACCCAGAATGTAAAATAACATATTAAGAATCTAATTTGCAAATGTAACGGCCGCTGAGCACATTTAATAGCTGCTGTAAACACCCAAAAACAGCGTGTCACTCCCAGAAGCATATTTAGCATCAACTTGGCACCTTTGCAAATTCAACTGCATTTTGGCGCCATTGATACACCCAGAGTGCAAAATAACATATTAAGAAACTAATTTGCAAATGTAACGGTCGCTGAGCACATTTAAGAGCTGCTGTAAACACTCAAGGGCAGCGTGGCTCTCCCAGAAGCATATTTAGCATCAACTTGGCACCCTTGCAAATTCAACTGTATTTTGGAGCCACTGATACATCTACAATGAAAAATAACATATTAAAAACCTAATTTGCAAATGTAACGGCTGCTGAGCACATTTAATAGCTGCTGTAAACACCCAAGGGCAGCGTGGCTCTCCCAGAAGCATATTTAGCATCAACTTGGAACCTTTGCAAAATTCAACTGTATTTTGCGCCATTGATACACCCAGAATGCAAAATAACATATTAAGAAACTAATTTGCAAATGTAACGGCCGCTGAGCACATTTAAGAGCTGCTGTAAACACTCAAGGGCAGCGTGGCACTACCACAAGCATTGTTAGCATCAACTTGGCACCCTTGCAAATTCAACTGTATTTTGGAGCCACTGATACATCTATAATGCAAAATAACATATTAAGAATCTAATTTGCAAATGTAACGGCCGCTGAGCACATTTTATAGCTGCTGTAAACACCCAAAGACAGCGTGTCACTCCCAGAAGCATATTTAGCATCAACTGGGCACCTTTGCAAATTCAACTGCATTTTGGCGCCATTGATACAACCAGAATGCAAAATAACATATTAAGAAACTAATTTGCAAATGTAACAGCAGTTGAGCACATTTAATAGCTGATGTAAACACCCAAGGGCAGCGTGGCTCTTCCAGAAGCATATTTAGCATCAACTTGGAACATTTGCAAATTCAACTGTATTTTGGCGCCATTGATACACCCAGAATGCAAAATAACATATTAAAAACCTATTTGCAAATGTAATTTGCAAATGTAACGGCTGCTGAGCACATTTAATAGCTGCTGTAAACACCCAAGGGCAGCGTGGCTCTTCCAGAAGCATATTTAGCATCAACTTGGAACATTTGCAAATTCAACTGTATTTTTTGGCGCCATTGATACTCCAGAATGTAAAATAACATATTAAAAACCTAATTTGCAAATGTAACGGCTGTGATTGTAACGGCTGCTGAGCACATTTAATAGCTGCTGTAAACACCCAAGGGCAGCGTGGCTCTCCCAGAAGCATATTTAGCATCAACTTGGAACATTTGCAAATTCAACTGTATTTTGGCGCCATTGATACACCCAGAATGTAAAATAACACATTAAAAAACTAATTTGCAAATGTAACGGCTGCTGAGCACATTTAATAGCTGTTGTAAACACCCAAGGGCAGCGTGGCTCTCCCAGAAGCATATTTAGCATCAACTTGGAACCTTTGCAAATTCAACTGTATTTTGGCGCCATTGATACACCCAGAATGTAAAATAACATATTAAAAACCTAATTTGCAAATGTAACGGCTGCTGAGCACATTTAATAGCTGTTGTAAACACCCAAGGGCAGCGTGGCTCTCCCAGAAGCATATTTAGCATCAACTTGGAACATTTGCAAATTCAACTGTATTTTGGCGCCATTGATACATCTAGAATGCAAAATAACATATTAAAAACCTAATTTGCAAATGTAACGGCTGCTGAGCACATTTAATAGCTGCTGTAAACACCCAAAGGGCAGCGTGGCTCTCCCAGAAGCATATTTAGCATCAACTTGGAACCTTTGCAAATTCAACTGTATTTTGGCGCCACTGATACATCTAGAATGTAAAATAACATATTAAAAACCTAATTTGCAAATGTAACGGCTGCTGAGCACATTTAATAGCTGCTGTAAACACCCAAGGGCAGCGTGGCTCTCCCAGAAGCATATTTAGCATCAACTTGGAACATTTGCAAATTCAACTGTATTTTGGCGCCACTGATACATCTAGAATGTAAAATAACATATTAAAAACCTAATTTGCAAATGTAACGGCTGCTGAGCACATTTAATAGCTGCTGTAAACACCCAAGGGCAGCGTGGCTCTCCCAGAAGCATATTTAGCATCAACTTGGAACATTTGCAAATTCAACTGTATTTTGGCGCCACTGATACATCTAGAATGTAAAATAACATATTAAAAACCTAATTTGCAAATGTAACGGCTGCTGAGCACATTTAATAGCTGCTGTAAACACCCAAGGGCAGCGTGGCTCTCCCAGAAGCATATTTAGCATCAACTTGGAACATTTGCAAATTCAACTGTATTTTGGCGCCACTGATACACCTAGAATGTAAAATAACATATTAAAAACCTAATTTGCAAATGTAACGGCTGCTGAGCACATTTAATAGCTGCTGTAAACACCCAAGGGCAGCGTGGCTCTCCCAGAAGCATATTTAGCATCAACTTGGAACATTTGCAAATTCAACTGTATTTTGGCGCCACTGATACATCTAGAATGTAAAATAACATATTAAAAACCTAATTTGCAAATGTAACGGCTGCTGAGCACATTTAATAGCTGCTGTAAACACCCAAAGGGCAGCGTGGCTCTCCCAGAAGCATATTTAGCATCAACTTGGAACATTTGCAAATTCAACTGTATTTTGGCGCCACTGATACACCTACAATGTAAAATAACATATTAAAAACCTAATTTGCAAATGTAACGGCTGCTGAGCACATTTAATAGCTGCTGTAAACACCCAAGGGCAGCGTGGCTCTCCCAGAAGCATATTTAGCATCAACTTGGAACATTTGCAAATTCAACTGTATTTTGGCGCCACTGATACATCTAGAATGTAAAATAACATATTAAAAACCTAATTTGCAAATGTAACGGCTGCTGAGCACATTTAATAGCTGCTGTAAACACCCAAGGGCAGCGTGGCTCTCCCAGAAGCATATTTAGCATCAACTTGGAACATTTGCAAATTCAACTGTATTTTGGCGCCACTGATACATCTAGAATGTAAAATAACATATTAAAAACCTAATTTGCAAATGTAACGGCTGCTGAGCACATTTAATAGCTGCTGTAAACACCCAAGGGCAGCGTGGCTCTCCCAGAAGCATATTTAGCATCAACTTGGAACATTTGCAAATTCAACTGTATTTTGGCGCCACTGATACATCTAGAATGTAAAATAACATATTAAAAACCTAATTTGCAAATGTAACGGTAGTCGATCACATTTAAAAGCTGCTGTAAACACCCAAGGGCAGCGTGGCTCTCCCAGAAGCATATTTAGCATCAACTGGGAACATTTGCAAATTCAACTGTATTATGCGCCATTGATACGGCCAGAATGCAAAATAACATATTAAGAATCTAATTTGCAAATGTACCGACAGTTGATCACATTTATTATCTGTTGTAAACACCCAAGGGCAACGTGGCTTTCCCAGAAGCATATTTAGCATCAACTTGGAACATTTGCAAATTCAACTGTATTTTGCGCCATTGATACACCCAGAATGCAAAATAACATATTAAGAATCTAATTTGCAAATGTAACGGCAGTTGAGCACATTTAATAGCTGTTGTAAACACCCAAGGGCAGCGTGGCTCTCCCAGAAGCATATTTAGCATCAACTTGGAACATTTGCAAATTCAACTGTATTTTGGCGCCACTGATACATCTAGAATGTAAAATAACATATTAAAAACCTAATTTGCAAATGTAACGGCTGCTGAGCACATTTAATAGCTGCTGTAAACACCCAAGGGCAGCGTGGCTCTCCCAGAAGCATATTTAGCATCAACTTGGAACCTTTGCAAATTCAACTGTATTTTGGCGCCACTGATACATCTAGAATGTAAAATAACATATTAAAAACCTAATTTGCAAATGTAACGGCTGCTGAGCACATTTAAAAGCTGCTGTAAACACCCAAGGGCAGCGTGGCTCTCCCAGAAGCATATTTAGCATCAACTGGGAACATTTGCAAATTCAACTGTATTTTGGCGCCACTGATACATCTAGAATGTAAAATAACATATTAAAAACCTAATTTGCAAATGTAACGGCTGCTGAGCACATTTAATAGCTGCTGTAAACACCCAAAAGCAGCATGGCTCTCCTAGAAGCATATTTAGTATCAACTTGAAACCTTTGCAAATTCAACTGTATTTTGCGCCAGAATGCAAAATAACATATTAAGAATCTAATTTTCAAATGTAACGGAAGTCGATCACATTTAAAAGCTGCTGTAAACACCCAAGGGCAGCGTGGCTCTCCCAGAAGCATATTTAGCATCAACTGGGAACATTTGCAAATTCAACTGTATTTTGCGCCATTGATAGACCCAGAATGCAAAATAACATACTAAGAATTTAATTTGCAAATGTAACGGCAGTTGAACACATTTAATAGCTATTGTAAACACCCAAGGGCAGCGTGGCTCTCCCAGAAGCATATTTAGCATCAACTTGGAACATTTGCAAATTCAACTGTATTTTGCGCCATTGATAGACCCAGAATGCAAAATAACATACTAAGAATTTAATTTGCAAATGTAACGGCAGTTGAACACATTTAATAGCTGTTGTAAACACCCAAGGGCAGCGTGGCTCTCCCAGAAGCATATTTAGCATCAACTTGGAACATTTGCAAATTCAACTGTATTTTGGCGCCACTGATACATCTAGAATGTAAAATAACATATTAAAAACCTAATTTGCAAATGTAACGGCTGCTGAGCACATTTAATAGCTGCTGTAAACACCCAAGGGCAGCGTGGCTCTCCCAGAAGCATATTTAGCATCAACTTGAAACCTTTGCAAAATTCAACTGTATTTTGCGCCATTGATAGACCCAGAATGCAAAATAACATATTAAGAATCTAATTTGCAAATGTAACGGCAGTTGAGCACATTTAATAGCTGCTGTAAACACCCAAGGGCAGCGTGGCTCTCCCAGAAGCATATTTAGCATCAACTTGGAACATTTGCAAATTCAACTGTATTTTGCGCCATTGATAGACCCAGAATGCAAAATAACATATTAAGAATCTAATTTGCAAATGTAACGGCAGTTGAGCACATTTAATAGCTGCTGTAAACATCCAAGGGCAGCGTGGCTGTCGCAGAAGCATATTTAGCATAAAATTGGCACTTTTGCAAATTCAGCTGTATTATGTGCCATTGATACGCCCAGAATGCAAAATAACATATTAAGAATTTAATTTGCAAATGTAACGGCAGTTGAGCACATTTAATAGCTGTTGTAAACACCCAAGGGCAGCGTGGCTCTCCCAGAAGCATATTTAGCATCAACTTGGAACATTTGCAAATTCAACTGTATTTTGCGCCATTGATACACCCAGAATGCAAAATAACATATTAAGAATCTAATTTGCAAATGTAACGGCAGTTGAGCACATTTAAGAGCTGCTGTAAACACCCAAGGGCAGCGTGGCTCTCCCAGAAGCATATTTAGCATCAACTGGGAACATTTGCAAATTCAACTGTATTTTGGCGCCACTGATACATCTAGAATGTAAAATAACATATTAAAAACCTAATTTGCAAATGTAACGGCTGCTGAGCACATTTAATAGCTGCTGTAAACACCCAAAAGCAGCATGGCTCTCCCAGAAGCATATTTAGCATCAACTTGGAACATTTGCAAATTCAACTGTATTTTGGCGCCACTGATACATCTAGAATGTAAAATAACATATTAAAAACCTAATTTGCAAATGTAACGGCTGCTGAGCACATTTAATAGCTGCTGTAAACACCCAAGGGCAGCGTGGCTCTCCCAGAAGCATATTTAGCATCAACTTGGAACATTTGCAAATTCAACTGTATTTTGACTCCACTGATACATCTAGAATGTAAAATAACATATTAAAAACCTAATTTGCAAATGTAACGGCTGCTGAGCACATTTAATAGCTGCTGTAAACACCCAAGGGCAGCGTGGCTCTCCCAGAAGCATATTTAGCATCAACTTGGAACATTTGCAAATTCAACTGTATTTTGGCGCCATTGATACACCCAGAATGCAAAATAACATATTAAAAATCTAATTTGCAAATGTAACGGCTAGTTGAGCACATTTAATAGCTGCTGTAAACACCCAAGGGCAGCGTGGCTCTCCCAGAAGCATATTTAGCATCAACTTGGAACATTTGCAAATTCAACTGTATTTTGGCGCCACTGATACATCTAGAATGTAAAATAACACATTAAAAACCTAATTTGCAAATGTAACGGCTGCTGAGCACATTTAATAGCTGCTGTAAACACCCAAGGGCAGCGTGGCTCTCCCAGAAGCATATTTAGCATCAACTTGGAACATTTGCAAATTCAACTGTATTTTGGCGCCACTGATACATCTAGAATGTAAAATAACATATTAAAAACCTAATTTGCAAATGTAACGGCTGCTGAGCACATTTAATAGCTGCTGTAAACACCCAAGGGCAGCGTGGCTCTCCCAGAAGCATATTTAGCATCAACTTGAAACCTTTGCAAAATTCAACTGTATTTTGCGCCATTGATAGACCCAGAATGCAAAATAACATATTAAGAATCT
The DNA here is from genome assembly GCA_018150405.1 of Drosophila varians. Classification (NCBI taxonomy): domain Eukaryota; kingdom Metazoa; phylum Arthropoda; class Insecta; order Diptera; family Drosophilidae; genus Drosophila; species Drosophila varians. Next base: position 24,934,107 of record JAECWK010000125.1, read on the forward strand.
AATTTGCAAATGTAACGGTAGTCGATCACATTTAAAAGCTGCTGTAAACACCCAAGGGCAGCGTGGCTCTCCCAGAAGCATATTTAGCATCAACTGGGAACATTTGCAAATTCAACTGTATTATGCGCCATTGATACGGCCAGAATGCAAAATAACATATTAAGAATCTAATTTGCAAATGTACCGACAGTTGATCACATTTATTAGCTGTTGTAAACACCCAAGGGCAACGTGGCTCTCCCAGAAGCATATTTAGCATCAACTTGGAACATTTGCAAATTCAAACTGTATTATGCGCCATTGATACGGCCAGAATGCAAAATAACATATTAAGAATCTAATTTGCAAATGTACCGACAGTTGATCACATTTAGTATCTGTTAAATTAATAGCTGTTGTAAACACCCAAGGGCAGCGTGGCTCTCCCAGAAGCATATTTAGCATCAACTTGGAACATTTGCAAATTCAACTGTATTTTGGCGCCACTGATACATCTAGAATGTAAAATAACATATTAAAAACCTAATTTGCAAATGTAACGGCTGCTGAGCACATTTAATAGCTGCTGTAAACACCCAAGGGCAGCGTGGCTCTCCCAGAAGCATATTTAGCATCAACTTGGAACATTTGCAAATTCAACTGTATTTTGGCGCCATTGATACGGCCAGAATGCAAAATAACATATTAAGAATCTAATTTGCAAATGTAACGGCAGTTGAGCACATTTAATAGCTGTTGTAAACACCCAAGGGCAGCGTGGCTCTCCCAGAAGCATATTTAGCATCAACTTGGAACATTTGCAAATTCAACTGTATTTTGCGCCATTGATAGACCTAGAATGCAAAATAACATATTAAAAATCTAATTTGCAAATGTAACGGTAGTCGATCACATTTAAAAGCTGCTGTAAACACCCAAGGGCAGCGTGGCTCTCCCAGAAGCATATTTAGCATCAACTTGGAACATTTGCAAATTCAACTGTATTTTGGCGCCACTGATACATCTAGAATGTAAAATAACATATTAAAAACCTAATTTGCAAATGTAACGGCTGCTGAGCACATTTAATAGCTGCTGTAAACACCCAAAAGCCGCATGGCTCTCCTAGAAGCATATTTAGTATCAACTTGAAACCTTTGCAAAATTCAACTGTATTTTGCGCCATTGATAGACCCAGAATGCAAAATAACATATTAAGAATCTAATTTGCAAATGTAACGGTAGTCGATCACATTTAAAAGCTGCTGTAAACACCCAAGGGCAGCGTGGCTCTCCCAGAAGCATATTTAGCATCAACTGGGAACATTTGCAAATTCAACTGTATTATGCGCCATTGATACGGCCAGAATGCAAAATAACATATTAAGAATCTAATTTGCAAATGTACCGACAGTTGATCACATTTATTATCTGTTGTAAACACCCAAGGGCAACGTGGCTCTCCCAGAATCATATTTAGCATCAACTTGGAACATTTGCAAATTCAACTGTATTTTGCGCCATTGATAGACCCAGAATGCAAAATAACATATTAAGAATTTAATTTGCAAATGTAACGGCAGTTGAGCACATTTAATAGCTGTTGTAAACACCCAAGGGCAGCGTGGCTCTCCCAGAAGCATATTTAGCATCAACTTGGAACATTTGCAAATTCAACTGTATTTTGGCGCCACTGATACATCTAGAATGTAAAATAACATATTAAAAACCTAATTTGCAAATGTAACGGCTGCTGAGCACATTTAATAGCTGCTGTAAACACCCAAGGGCAGCGTGGCTCTCCCAGAAGCATATTTAGTATCAACTTGAAACCTTTGCAAAATTCAACTGTATTTTGCGCCATTGATAGACCCAGAATGCAAAATAACATATTAAGAATCTAATTTGCAAATGTAACGGTAGTCGATCACATTTAAAAGCTGCTGTAAACACCCAAGGGCAGCGTGGCTCTCCCAGAAGCATATTTAGCATCAACTTGGAACATTTGCAAATTCAACTGTATTTTGCGCCATTGATACGGCCAGAATGCAAAATAACATATTAAGAATCTAATTTGCAAATGTAACGGCAGTTGATCACATTTATTAGCTGTTGTAAACACCCAAGGGCAACGTGGCTCTCCCAGAATCATATTTAGCATCAACTTGGAACATTTGCAAATTCAACTGTATTTTGCGCCATTGATAGACCCAGAATGCAAAATAACATATTAAGAATCTAATTTGCAAATGTAACGGCAGTTGAGCACATTTAATAGCTGTTGTAAACACCCAAGGGCAGCGTGGCTCTCCCAGAAGCATATTTAGCATCAACTTGGAACATTTGCAAATTCAACTGTATTTTGCGCCATTGATAGACCCAGAATGCAAAATAACATATTAAAAACCTAATTTGCAAATGTAACGGCTGCTGAGCACATTTAATAGCTGCTGTAAACACCCAAGGGCAGCGTGGCTCTCCCAGAAGCATATTTAGCATCAACTTGGAACATTTGCAAATTCAACTGTATTTTGGCGCCATTGATACAGCCAGAATGCAAAATAACATATTAAGAATCTAATTTGCAAATGTAACGGTAGTCGATCACATTTAAAAGCTGCTGTAAACACCCAAGGGCAGCGTGGCTCTCCCAGAAGCATATTTAGCATCAACTTGGAACATTTGCAAATTCAACTGTATTTTGGCGCCACTGATACATCTAGAATGTAAAATAACATATTAAAAACCTAATTTGCAAATGTAACGGCTGCTGAGCACATTTAATAGCTGCTGTAAACACCCAAAGGGCAGCGTGGCTCTCCCTAGAAGCATATTTAGCATCAACTTGGAACATTTGCAAATTCAACTGTATTTTGGCGCCACTGATACATCTAGAATGTAAAATAACATATTAAAAACCTAATTTGCAAATGTAACGGTAGTCGATCACATTTAAAAGCTGCTGTAAACACCCAAGGGCAGCGTGGCTCTCCCAGAAGCATATTTAGCATCAACTTGGAACATTTGCAAATTCAACTGTATTTTGGCGCCACTGATACATCTAGAATGTAAAATAACATATTAAAAACCTAATTTGCAAATGTAACGGCTGCTGAGCACATTTAATAGCTGCTGTAAACACCCAAAAGCAGCATGGCTCTCCTAGAAGCATATTTAGCATCAACTGGGAACATTTGCAAATTCAACTGTATTATGCGCCATTGATACGGCCAGAATGCAAAATAACATATTAAGAATCTAATTTGCAAATGTAACGGTAGTCGATCACATTTAAAAGCTGCTGTAAACACCCAAGGGCAGCGTGGCTCTCCCAGAAGCATATTTAGCATCAACTGGGAACATTTGCAAATTCAACTGTATTTTGCGCCATTGATACACCCAGAATGCAAAATAACATATTAAGAATCTAATTTGCAAATGTACCGACAGTTGATCACATTTAATAGCTGTTGTAAACACCCAAGGGCAACGTGGCTCTCCCAGAAGCATATTTAGCATCAACTTGGAACATTTGCAAATTCAACTGTATTTTGCGCCATTGATAGACCCAGAATGCAAAATAACATATTAAGAATTTATTTTGCAAATGTAACGGCAGTTGAGCACATTTAATAGCTGTTGTAAACACCCAAGGGCAGCGTGGCTCTCCCAGAAGCATATTTAGCATCAACTTGGAACATTTGCAAATTCAACTGTATTTTGGCGCCACTGATACATCTAGAATGTAAAATAACATATTAAAAACCTAATTTGCAAATGTAACGGCTGCTGAGCACATTTAATAGCTGCTGTAAACACCCAAGGGCAGCGTGGCTCTCCCAGAAGCATATTTAGCATCAACTTGGAACATTTGCAAATTCAACTGTATTTTGCGCCATTGATAGACCCAGAATGCAAAATAACATATTAAGAATCTAATTTGCAAATGTAACGGCTGCTGAGCACATTTAATAGCTGCTGTAAACACCCAAGAGCAGCATGGCTCTCCCAGAAGCATATTTAGCATCAACTTGGAACTTTTGCAAATTCAACTGTATTTTGGCGCCATTGATACACCCAGAATGCAAAATAACATATTAAGAATTTAATTTGCAAATGTAACGGCAGCTGAGCACATTTAATAGCTGTTGTAAACACCCAAGGGCAGCGTGGCTCTCCCAGAAGCATATTTAGCATCAACTTGGAACATTTGCAAATTCAACTGTATTTTGGCGCCACTGATACATCTAGAATGTAAAATAACATATTAAAAACCTAATTTGCAAATGTAACGGCTGCTGAGCACATTTAATAGCTGCTGTAAACACCCAAAAGCAGCATGGCTCTCCTAGAAGCATATTTAGTATCAACTTGAAACCTTTGCAAATTCAACTGTATTTTGGCGCCACTGATACAACTAAAATGTAAAATAACATATTAAAAACCTAATTTGCAAATGTAACGGCTGCTGAGCACATTTAATAGCTGCTGTAAACACCCAAGGGCAGCGTGGCTCTCCCAGAAGCATATTTAGCATCAACTTGGAACATTTGCAAATTCAACTGTATTTTGGCGCCACTGATACATCTAGAATGTAAAATAACATATTAAAAACCTAATTTGCAAATGTAACGGCTGCTGAGCACATTTAATAGCTGCTGTAAACACCCAAAAGCAGCATGGCTCTCCTAGAAGCATATTTAGTATCAACTTGAAACCTTTGCAAATTCAACTGTATTTTGCGCCATTGATAGACCCAGAATGCAAAATAACATATTAAGAATCTAATTTGCAAATGTAACGGTAGTCGATCACATTTAAAAGCTGCTGTAAACACCCAAGGGCAGCGTGGCTCTCCCAGAAGCATATTTAGCATCAACTGGGAACATTTGCAAATTCAACTGTATTATGCGCCATTGATACGGCCAGAATGCAAAATAACATATTAAGAATCTAATTTGCAAATGTACCGACAGTTGATCACATTTATTATCTGTTGTAAACATCCAAGGGCAACGTGGCTTTCCCAGAATCATATTTAGCATCAACTTGGAACATTTGCAAATTCAACTGTATTTTGACTCCACTGATACATCTAGAATGTAAAATAACACATTAAAAAACTAATTTGCAAATGTAACGGCAGTTGAACACATTTAATAGCTATTGTAAACACCCAAGGGCAGCGTGGCTCTCCCAGAAGCATATTTAGCATCAACTGGGAACATTTGCAAATTCAACTGTATTTTGACTCCACTGATACATCTAGAATGTAAAATAACATATTAAAAACCTAATTTGCAAATGTAACGGCTGCTGAGCACATTTAATAGCTGCTGTAAACACCCAAAAGCAGCATGGCTCTCCCAGAAGCATATTTAGCATCAACTTGAAACCTTTGCAAATTCAACTGTATTTTGGCGCCACTGATACATCTAGAATGTAAAATAACATATTAAAAACCTAATTTGCAAATGTAACGGCTGCTGAGCACATTTAAAAGCTGCTGTAAACACCCAAGGGCAGCGTGGCTCTCCCAGAAGCATATTTAGCATCAACTGGGAACATTTGCAAATTCAACTGTATTTTGACTCCACTGATACATCTAGAATGTAAAATAACATATTAAAAACCTAATTTGCAAATGTAACGGCTGCTGAGCACATTTAATAGCTGCTGTAAACACCCAAAAGCAGCATGGCTCTCCTAGAAGCATATTTAGTATCAACTTGAAACCTTTGCAAATTCAACTGTATTTTGGCGCCACTGATACATCTAAAATGTAAAATAACATATTAAAAACCTAATTTGCAAATGTAACGGCTGCTGAGCACATTTAAAAGCTGCTGTAAACACCCAAGGGCAGCGTGGCTCTCCCAGAAGCATATTTAGCATCAACTTGGAACATTTGCAAATTCAACTGTATTTTGACTCCACTGATACATCTAGAATGTAAAATAACATATTAAAAACCTAATTTGCAAATGTAACGGCTGCTGAGCACATTTAATAGCTGTTGTAAACACCCAAGGGCAGCGTGGCTCTCCCAGAAGCATATTTAGCATCAACTTGGAACATTTGCAAATTCAACTGTATTTTGGCGCCACTGATACATCTAGAATGTAAAATAACATATTAAAAACCTAATTTGCAAATGTAACGGCTGTTGAGCACATTTAATAGCTGTTGTAAACACCCAAGGGCAGCGTGGCTCTCCCAGAAGCATATTTAGCATCAACTTGGAACATTTGCAAATTCAACTGTATTTTGCGCCATTGATAGACCCAGAATGCAAAATAACATATTAAGAATCTAATTTGCAAATGTAACGGTAGTCGATCACATTTAAAAGCTGCTGTAAACACCCAAGGGCAGCGTGGCTCTCCCAGAAGCATATTTAGCATCAACTGGGAACATTTGCAAATTCAACTGTATTTTGCGCCATTGATACGGCCAGAATGCAAAATAACATATTAAGAATCTAATTTGCAAATGTAACGGCAGTTGATCACATTTATTATCTGTTGTAAACACCCAAGGGCAACGTGGCTCTCCCAGAATCATATTTAGCATCAACTTGGAACATTTGCAAATTCAACTGTATTTTGCGCCATTGATAGACCCAGAATGCAAAATAACATATTAAGAATTTAATTTGCAAATGTAACGGCAGTTGAGCACATTTAATAGCTGTTGTAAACACCCAAGGGCAGCGTGGCTCTCCCAGAAGCATATTTAGCATCAACTTGGAACATTTGCAAATTCAACTGTATTTTGGCGCCACTGATACATCTAGAATGTAAAATAACATATTAAAAACCTAATTTGCAAATGTAACGGCTGCTGAGCACATTTAATAGCTGCTGTAAACACCCAAGGGCAGCGTGGCTCTCCCAGAAGCATATTTAGCATCAACTTGGAACATTTGCAAATTCAACTGTATTTTGGCGCCACTGATACATCTAGAATGTAAAATAACACATTAAAAAACTAATTTGCAAATGTAACGGCTGCTGAGCACATTTAATAGCTGTTGTAAACACCCAAGGGCAGCGTGGCTCTCCCAGAAGCATATTTAGCATCAACTTGGAACATTTGCAAATTCAACTGTATTTTGGCGCCACTGATACATCTAGAATGTAAAATAACACATTAAAAAACTAATTTGCAAATGTAACGGCTGCTGAGCACATTTAATAGCTGTTGTAAACACCCAAGGGCAGCGTGGCTCTCCCAGAAGCATATTTAGCATCAACTTGGAACATTTGCAAATTCAACTGTATTTTGGCGCCACTGATACATCTAGAATGTAAAATAACATATTAAAAACCTAATTTGCAAATGTAACGGCTGCTGAGCACATTTAATAGCTGCTGTAAACACCCAAAGGCAGCGTGGCTCTCCCAGAAGCATATTTAGCATCAACTTGGAACATTTGCAAATTCAACTGTATTTTGGGGCCACTGATACATCTAGAATGTAAAATAACATATTAAAAACCTAATTTGCAAATGTAACGGCTGCTGAGCACATTTAAAAGCTGCTGTAAACACCCAAGGGCAGCGTGGCTCTCCCAGAAGCATATTTAGCATCAACTTGGAACATTTGCAAATTCAACTGTATTTTGGCGCCACTGATACATCTAGAATGTAAAATAACATATTAAAAACCTAATTTGCAAATGTAACGGCTGCTGAGCACATTTAATAGCTGCTGTAAACACCCAAGGGCAGCGTGGCTCTCCCAGAAGCATATTTAGCATCAACTTGGAACATTTGCAAATTCAACTGTATTTTGCGCCATTGATAGACCTAGAATGCAAAATAACATATTAAGAATCTAATTTGCAAATGTAACGGCAGTTGAGCACATTTAATAGCTGCTGTAAACACCCAAGGGCAGCGTGGCTCTCCCAGAAGCATATTTAGCATCAACTTGGAACATTTGCAAATTCAACTGTATTTTGGCGCCACTGATACATCTAGAATGTAAAATAACATATTAAAAACCTAATTTGCAAATGTAACGGCTGCTGAGCACATTTAATAGCTGCTGTAAACACCCAAGGGCAGCGTGGCTCTCCCAGAAGCATATTTAGCATCAACTGGGAACATTTGCAAATTCAACTGTATTTTGGCGCCACTGATACATCTAGAATGTAAAATAACATATTAAAAACCTAATTTGCAAATGTAACGGCTGCTGAGCACATTTAATAGCTGCTGTAAACACCCAAAAGCAGCATGGCTCTCCCAGAAGCATATTTAGCATCAACTTGAAACCTTTGCAAATTCAACTGTATTTTGGCGCCACTGATACATCTAAAATGTAAAATAACATATTAAAAACCTAATTTGCAAATGTAACGGCTGCTGAGCACATTTAAAAGCTGCTGTAAACACCCAAGGGCAGCGTGGCTCTCCCAGAAGCATATTTAGCATCAACTTGGAACATTTGCAAATTCAACTGTATTTTGGCGCCACTGATACATCTAGAATGTAAAATAACATATTAAAAACCTAATTTGCAAATGTAACGGCTGCTGAGCACATTTAATAGCTGCTGTAAACACCCAAGGGCAGCGTGGCTCTCCCAGAAGCATATTTAGCATCAACTGGGAACATTTGCAAATTCAACTGTATTTTGGCGCCATTGATACACCCTAGAATGCAAAATAACATATTAAAGAAACTAATTTGCAAATGTAACGGCAGTTGAGCACATTTAATAGCTGTTGTAAACACCCAAGGGCAGCGTGGCTCTCCCAGAAGCATATTTAGCATCAACTTGGAACATTTGCAAATTCAACTGTATTTTGCGCCATTGATACACCCAGAATGCAAAATAACATATTAAGAATCTAATTTGCAAATGTAACGGTAGTCGATCACATTTAAAAGCTGCTGTAAACACCCAAGGGCAGCGTGGCTCTCCCAGAAGCATATTTAGCATCAACTGGGAACATTTGCAAATTCAACTGTATTATGCGCCATTGATACGGCCAGAATGCAAAATAACATATTAAGAATCTAATTTGCAAATGTACCGACAGTTGATCACATTTATTATCTGTTGTAAACACCCAAGGGCAACGTGGCTTTCCCAGAATCATATTTAGCATCAACTTGGAACATTTGCAAATTCAACTGTATTTTGCGCCATTGATAGACCCAGAATGCAAAATAACATATTAAGAATTTAATTTGCAAATGTAACGGCAGTTGAGCACATTTAATAGCTGTTGTAAACACCCAAGGGCAGCGTGGCTCTCCCAGAAGCATATTTAGCATCAACTTGGAACATTTGCAAATTCAACTGTATTTTGACGCCACTGATACATCTAGAATGTAAAATAACATATTAAAAACCTAATTTGCAAATGTAACGGCTGCTGAGCACATTTAATAGCTGCTGTAAACACCCAAGGGCAGCGTGGCTCTCCCAGAAGCATATTTAGCATCAACTTGGAACATTTGCAAATTCAACTGTATTTTGGCGCCACTGATACATCTAGAATGTAAAATAACATATTAAAAACCTAATTTGCAAATGTAACGGCTGCTGAGCACATTTAATAGCTGCTGTAAACACCCAAGGGCAGCGTGGCTCTCCCAGAAGCATATTTAGCATCAACTTGGAACATTTGCAAATTCAACTGTATTTTTGCGCCACTGATACATCTAGAATGTAAAATAACATATTAAAAAACTAATTTGCAAATGTAACGGCAGCTGAGCACATTTAATAGCTGTTGTAAACACCCAAGGGCAGCGTGGCTCTCCCAGAAGCATATTTAGCATCAACTTGGAACATTTGCAAATTCAACTGTATTTTGGCGCCACTGATACATCTAGAATGTAAAATAACATACTAAGAATTTAATTTGCAAATGTAACGGCAGTTGAACACATTTAATAGCTATTGTAAACACCCAAGGGCAACGTGGCTCTCCCAGAAGCATATTTAGCATCAACTTGGAACATTTGCAAATTCAACTGTATTTTGGCGCCACTGATACATCTAGAATGTAAAATAACATATTAAAAACCTAATTTGCAAATGTAACGGCTGCTGAGCACATTTAATAGCTGTTGTAAACACCCAAGGGCAGCGTGGCTCTCCCAGAAGCATATTTAGCATCAACTTGGAACCTTTGCAAAATTCAACTGTATTTTGCGCCATTGATAGACCCAGAATGCAAAATAACATATTAAGAATCTAATTTGCAAATGTAACGGTAGTCGATCACATTTAAAAGCTGCTGTAAACACCCAAGGGCAGCGTGGCTCTCCCAGAAGCATATTTAGCATCAACTGGGAACATTTGCAAATTCAACTGTATTTTGCGCTATTGATAGATTCAGAATGCAAAATAACATATTAAAAATCTAATTTGCAAATGTAACGGCAGTTGATCACATTTATTATCTGTTGTAAACACCCAAGGGCAACGTGGCTTTCCCAGAATCATATTTAGCATCAACTTGGAACATTTGCAAATTCAACTGTATTTTGCGCCATTGATAGACCCAGAATGCAAAATAACATATTAAAAACCTAATTTGCAAATGTAACGGCTGCTGAGCACATTTAATAGCTGTTGTAAACACCCAAGGGCAGCGTGGCTCTCCCAGAAGCATATTTAGCATCAACTTGGAACATTTGCAAATTCAACTGTATTTTGGCGCCACTGATACATCTAGAATGTAAAATAACATATTAAAAACCTAATTTGCAAATGTAACGGCTGCTGAGCACATTTAATAGCTGCTGTAAACACCCAAGGGCAGCGTGGCTCTCCCAGAAGCATATTTAGCATCAACTTGGAACATTTGCAAATTCAACTGTATTTTTGCGCCATTGATAGACCCAGAATGCAAAATAACATATTAAGAATTTATTTTGCAAATGTAACGGCAGTTGAGCACATTTAATAGCTGTTGTAAACACCCAAGGGCAACGTGGCTCTCCCAGAAGCATATTTAGCATCAACTTGGAACATTTGCAAATTCAACTGTATTTTGGCGCCATTGATACACCTAGAATGCAAAATAACATATTAAAAAAATAACATATTAAGAATCTAATTTGCAAATGTAACGGTTGCTGAGCACATTTAATTAAAGCTGCTGTAAACACCCAAGGGCAGCGTGGCTCTCCCAGAAGCATATTTAGCATCAACTTGGAACATTTGCAAATTCAACTGTATTTTGCGCCATTGATACGCCCAGAATGCTAAAATAACATATTAAGAATTTATTTTGCAAATGTAACGGCAGTTGAGCACATTTAATAGCTGTTGTAAACACCCAAGGGCAACGTGGCTCTCCCAGAAGCATATTTAGCATCAACTTGGAACATTTGCAAATTCAACTGTATTTTGCGCCATTGATAGACCCAGAATGCAAAATAACATATTAAGAATCTAATTTGCAAATGTAACGGCAGTTGAGCACATTTAATAGCTGATGTAAACACCCAAGGGCAGCGTGGCTCTCCCAGAAGCATATTTAGCATCAACTTGGAACATTTGCAAATTCAACTGTATTTTGACTCCACTGATACATCTAGAATGTAAAATAACATATTAAAAACCTAATTTGCAAATGTAACGGCTGCTGAGCACATTTAATAGCTGCTGTAAACACCCAAGGGCAGCGTGGCTCTCCCAGAAGCATATTTAGCATCAACTTGGAACATTTGCAAATTCAACTGTATTTTGGCGCCACTGATACATCTAGAATGTAAAATAACATATTAAAAACCTAATTTGCAAATGTAACGGCTGCTGAGCACATTTAAAAGCTGCTGTAAACACCCAAGGGCAGCGTGGCTCTCCCAGAAGCATATTTAGCATCAACTTGGAACATTTGCAAATTCAACTGTATTTTGGCGCCACTGATACATCTAGAATGTAAAATAACATATTAAAAACCTAATTTGCAAATGTAACGGCTGCTGAGCACATTTAATAGCTGCTGTAAACACCCAAGGGCAGCGTGGCTCTCCCAGAAGCATATTTAGCATCAACTTGGAACATTTGCAAATTCAACTGTATTTTGGCGCCACTGATACATCTAGAATGTAAAATAACATATTAAAAACCTAATTTGCAAATGTAACGGCTGCTGAGCACATTTAATAGCTGCTGTAAACACCCAAGGGCAGCGTGGCTCTCCCAGAAGCATATTTAGCATCAACTTGGAACATTTGCAAATTCAACTGTATTTTGCGCCATTGATAGACCCAGAATGCAAAATAACATATTAAGAATCTAATTTGCAAATGTAACGGCAGTTGATCACATTTAATAGCTGCTGTAAACACCCAAGGGCAGCGTGGCTCTCCCAGAAGCATATTTAGCATCAACTTGGAACATTTGCAAATTCAACTGTATTTTGCGCCATTGATACACCCAGAATGCAAAATAACATATTAAGAATCTAATTTGCAAATGTAACGGCAGTTGAGCACATTTAATAGCTGCTGTAAACACCCAAGGGCAGCGTGGCTCTCCCAGAAGCATATTTAGCATCAACTTGGAACATTTGCAAATTCAACTGTATTTTGGCGCCACTGATACATCTAGAATGTAAAATAACACATTAAAAAACTAATTTGCAAATGTAACGGCTGCTGAGCACATTTAATAGCTGTTGTAAACACCCAAGGGCAGCGTGGCTCTCCCAGAAGCATATTTAGCATCAACTTGGAACATTTGCAAATTCAACTGTATTTTGCGCCATTGATACACCCAGAATGCAAAATAACATATTAAGAATCTAATTTGCAAATGTAACGGCAGTTGAGCACATTTAATAGCTGCTGTAAACACCCAAGGGCAGCGTGGCTCTCCCAGAAGCATATTTAGCATCAACTTGGAACCTTTACAAATTCAACTGTATTTTGCGCCATTGATACACCCAGAATGCAAAATAACATATTAAAAATCTAATTTGCAAATGTAACGGTAGTCGATCACATTTAATAGCTGCTGTAAACACCCAAGGGCAGCGTGGCTCTCCCAGAAGCATATTTAGCATCAACTTGGAACATTTGCAAATTCAACTGTATTTTGGGGCCACTGATACATCTACAATTTAAAATAACATATTAAGAATCTAATTTGCAAATGTAACGGCGTTGAGCACATTTATTAGCTGCTGTAAACACATTTAAAAGCTGCTGTAAACACCCAAGGGCAACGTGGCTCTCCCAGAAGCATATTTAGCATCAACTTGGAACATTTGCAAATTCAACTGTATTTTGCGCCATTGATACACCCAGAATGCAAAATAACATATTAAGAAACTAATTTGCAAATGTAACGGCTGCTGAGCACATTTAATAGCTGCTGTAAACACCCAAGGGCAGCGTGGCTCTCCCAGAAGCATATTTAGCATCAACTTGGAACATTTGCAAATTCAACTGTATTTTGGCGCCACTGATACATCTAGAATGTAAAATAACATATTAAAAACCTAATTTGCAAATGTAACGGCTGCTGAGCACATTTAATAGCTGCTGTAAACACCCAAAAGCAGCATGGCTCTCCCAGAAGCATATTTAGCATCAACTTGGAACATTTGCAAATTCAACTGTATTTTGGCGCCACTGATACATCTAGAATGTAAAATAACATATTAAAAACCTAATTTGCAAATGTAACGGCTGCTGAGCACATTTAATAGCTGCTGTAAACATCCAAGGGCAACGTGGCTTTCCCAGAATCATATTTAGCATCAACTTGGAACATTTGCAAATTCAACTGTATTTTGCGCCATTGATACAACTAAAATGTAAAATAACATATTAAAAACCTAATTTGCAAATGTAACGGCTGCTGAGCACATTTAATAGCTGCTGTAAACACCCAAGGGCAGCGTGGCTCTCCCAGAAGCATATTTAGCATCAACTTGGAACATTTGCAAATTCAACTGTATTTTGGCGCCACTGATACATCTAGAATGTAAAATAACATATTAAAAACCTAATTTGCAAATGTAACGGCTGCTGAGCACATTTAATAGCTGCTGTAAACACCCAAGGGCAGCGTGGCTCTCCCAGAAGCATATTTAGCATCAACTTGGAACATTTGCAAATTCAACTGTATTTTGCGCCATTGATAGACCCAGAATGCAAAATAACATATTAAAAACCTAATTTGCAAATGTAACGGCTGCTGAGCACATTTAATAGCTGCTGTAAACACCCAAGGGCAGCGTGGCTCTCCCAGAAGCATATTTAGCATCAACTTGGAACATTTGCAAATTCAACTGTATTTTGCGCCATTGATAGACCCAGAATGCAAAATAACATATTAAGAATCTAATTTGCAAATGTAACGGTAGTCGATCACATTTAAAAGCTGCTGTAAACACCCAAGGGCAGCGTGGCTCTCCCAGAAGCATATTTAGCATCAACTTGGAACATTTGCAAAATTCAACTGTATTTTGCGCCATATTTTGCAAATGTAACGGCAGTTGAGCACATTTAATAGCTGTTGTAAACACCCAAGGGCAACGTGGCTCTCCCAGAATCATATTTAGCATCAACTTGGAACATTTGCAAATTCAACTGTATTTTGCGCCATTGATAGACCCAGAATGCAAAATAACATATTAAGAATCTAATTTGCAAATGTAACGGCAGTTGAGCACATTTAATAGCTGCTGTAAACACCCAAGGGCAACGTGGCTCTCCCAGAAGCATATTTAGCATCAACTTGGAACATTTGCAAATTCAACTGTATTTTGGCGCCATTGATACAAAATCTAGAATGTAAAATAACTATTAAAAACCTAATTTGCAAATGTTAACGGCTGCTGAGCACATTTTATAGCTGCTGTAAACACCCAAAGACAGCGTGGCTCTCCCAGAAGCATATTTAGCATCAACTGGGCACCTTTGCAAATTCAACTGCATTTTGGCGCCATTGATACACCCAGAATGCAAAATAACATATTAACAAGCTAATTTGCAAATGTAACGGCAGTTGAGCACATTTAATAGCTGTTGTAAACACCCAAGGGCAACGTGGCTCTCCCAGAATGCAAAATAACATATTAAGAATCTAATTTGCAAATGTAACGGCTGCTGAGCACATTTAATAGCTGCTGTAAACACCCAAAAGCAGCGTGGCTCTCCCAGAAGCATATTTAGCATCAACTTGGAACATTTGCAAATTCAACTGTATTTTGGCGCCACTGATACATCTAGAATGTAAAATAACACATTAAAAAACTAATTTGCAAATGTAACGGCTGCTGAGCACATTTAATAGCTGCTGTAAACACCCAAGGGCAGCGTGGCTCTCCCAGAAGCATATTTAGCATCAACTTGGAACATTTGCAAATTCAACTGTATTTTGCGCTATTGATAGACCCAGAATGCAAAATAACATATTAAAAACCTAATTTGCAAATGTAACGGCTGCTGAGCACATTTAATAGCTGCTGTAAACACCCAAGGGCAGCGTGGCTCTCCCAGAAGCATATTTAGCATCAACTTGAAACCTTTGCAAATTCAACTTATTTTGGCGCCATTGATACATCCAGAATGCAAAATACCATATTAAAAGGCTAATTTGCAAATGTAACAGCAGTTGAGCACATTTAATAGCTGCTGTAAACACCCAAGGGCAGCGTGGCTCTCCCAGAAGCATATTTAGCATCAACTTGGAACATTTGCAAATTCAACTGTATTTTGGCGCCACTGATACATCTAGAATGTAAAATAACATATTAAAAACCTAATTTGCAAATGTAACGGCTGCTGAGCACATTTATTAGCTGTTGTAAACACCCAAGGGCAGCGTGGCTCTCCCAGAAGCATATTTAGCATCAACTGGGAACATTTGCAAATTCAACTGTATTTTGGCGCCATTGATACGGCCAGAATGCAAAATAACATATTAAGAATCTAATTTGCAAATGTAACGGCTGCTGAGCACATTTAATAGCTGCTGTAAACACCCAAGGGCAGCGTGGCTCTCCCAGAAGCATATTTAGCATCAACTTGAAACCTTTGCAAAATTCAACTGTATTTTGCGCCATTGATAGACCCAGAATGCAAAATAACATATTAAGAATCTAATTTGCAAATGTAACGGCTGCTGAGCACATTTAATAGCTGCTGTAAACACCCAAAAGCAGCATGGCTCTCCTAGAAGCATATTTAGTATCAACTTGGAACCATTTGCAAATTCAACTGTATTTTGGCGCCACTGATACATCTAGAATGTAAAATAACATATTAAAAACCTAATTTGCAAATGTAACGGCTGCTGAGCACATTTAATAGCTGTTGTAAACACCCAAGGGCAACGTGGCTCTCCCAGAAGCATATTTAGCATCAACTTGGAACATTTTCAAATTTAACTGTATTTTGCGCTATTGATAGACCCAGAATGCAAAATAACATATTAAAAACCTAATTTGCAAATGTAACGGCTGCTGAGCACATTTAATAGCTGCTGTAAACACCCAAAAGCAGCATGGCTCTCCCAGAAGCATATTTATTTGCATCAATGGACATTTGCAAATTCAACTGTATTTTGGCGCCACTGATACATCCAGAATGTAAAGTAACATATTAAGAAGCTAATTTGCAAATGTAACGGCTGCTGAGCACATTTAATAGCTGCTGTAAACACCCAAGGGCAGCGTGGCTCTCCCAGAAGCATATTTAGCATCAACTTGGAACCTTTTAAAATTAAATTTTTTTTTTGGCCATTGATACATCCAGAATGCAAAATAACATATTAAGAATCTAATTTGCAAATGTAACGGTGAGCACATTTAATAGCTGTTGTAAACACCCAAGGGCAACGTGGCTCTCCCAGAAGCATATTTAGCATCAACTTGGAACATTTTCAAATTCAACTGTATTTTGCGCTATTGATAGACCCAGAATGCAAAATAACATATTAAAAACCTAATTTGCAAATGTAACGGCTGCTGAGCACATTTAATAGCTGCCGTAAACACCCAAAAGCAGCATGGCTCTCCCAGAAGCATATTTAGTATCAACTTGAAACATTTGCAAATTCAACTGTATTTTGGCGCCACTGATACATCTAAAATGTAAAATAACATATTAAAAAACTAATTTGCAAATGTAACGGCTGCTGAGCACATTTAATAGCTGCTGTAAACACCCAAGGGCAGCGTGGCTCTCCCAGAAGCATATTTAGCATCAACTTGGAACATTTGCAAATTCAACTGTATTTTGCGCCATTGATACACCCAGAATGCAAAATAACATATTAAAAACCTAATTTGCAAATGTAACGGCTGCTGAGCACATTTAAAAGCTGCTGTAAACACCCAAGGGCAGCGTGGCTCTCCCAGAAGCATATTTAGCATCAACTGTGGAACCTTTGCAAATTCAACTGTATTTTGAACCTAATATTGCAAAATAACATATTAAAAAACTAATTTGCAAATGTAACGGCTGCTGAGCACATTTAAAAGCTGCTGTAAACACCCAAGGGCAGCGTGGCTCTCCCAGAAGCATATTTAGCATCAACTGGGAACATTTGCTAATTCAACTGCATTTTGGCGCCATTGATACAACCAGAATGCAAAATATTATATTAAAAAGCTAATTTGCAAATGTAACGGCCGCTGAGCACATTTAATAGCTGCTGTAAACACCCAAAAACAGCGTGTCACTCCCAGAAGCATATTTAGCATCAACTTGGCATCTTTGCATATTCAACTGCAGTTTGGCGCCACTGATACATCCAGAATGCAAAGTAACATATTAAGAAGCTAATTTGCAAACGTAACGGCCGCTGAGCACATTTAATAGGTGCTGTATTCTCCCAAGGGCAGCGTGGCACTCCCAGAAGCGTATTTACCATCAACTTGGAACATTTTTGCAAATGCAACTGTTTTTGCCACTGATACATCCAGAATGCAAAGTAACATATTAAGAAGCTAATTTGCAAACGTAACGGCCGCTGAGCACATTTAATAGGTGCTGTATTCTCCCAAGGGCAGCGTGGCACTCCCAGAAGCGTATTTACCATAAACTTGGCACCTTTGCCAATTCAACTGTATTTTGGCGCCATTGATACAACCAGAATGCAAAATAATATATTAAAAAGCTAATTTGCAAATGTAACGGCCGCTGAGCACATTTAAAAGCTGCTGTAAACACCCAAGGGCAGCGTGGCTCTCCCAGAAGCATATTTAGCATCAACTGGGAACATTTGCAAATTCAACTGTATTTTGACTCCACTGATACATCTACAATGTAAAATAACACATTAAAAAACTAATTTGCAAATGTAACGGCTGCTGAGCACATTTAATAGCTTAATAGCTGTTGTAAACACCCAAGGGCAGCGTGGCTCTCCCAGAAGCATATTTAGCATCAACTTGGAACATTTGCAAATTCAACTGTATTTTGCGCCATTGATAGACCTAGAATGCAAATTAACATATTAAAAACCTAATTTGCAAATGTAACGGCTGCTGAGCACATTTAATAGCTGCTGTAAACACCCAAGGGCAGCGTGGCTCTCCCAGAAGCATATTTAGCATCAACTTGGAACCTTTGCAAATTCAACTGTATTTTGGCGCCATTGATACACCCAGAATGCAAAATAACATATTAAAGAATCTAATTTGCAAATGTAACGGCACTTAGCATCAACTTACTTTAATAGCTGCTGTAAACACCCAAGGGCAGCGTGGCTCTCCCAGAAGCATATTTAGCATCAACTTGGAACATTTGCAAATTCAACTGTATTTTGGGGCCACTGATACATCTAGAATATAAAATAACATATTAAAAACCTACTTTGCAAATGTAACGGCTGCTGAGCACATTTAATAGCTGCTGTAAACACCCAAGGGCAGCGTGGCTCTCCCAGAAGCATATTTAGCATCAACTTGGAACATTTGCAAATTCAACTGTATTTTGGCGCCATTGATACAACTAAAATGTAAAATAACATATTAAAAACCTAATTTGCAAATGTAACGGCTGCTGAGCACATTTAATAGCTGCTGTAAACACCCAAGGGCAGCGTGGCTCTCCCAGAAGCATATTTAGCATCAACTTGGAACATTTGCAAATTCAACTGTATTTTTGCGCCACTGATACTACCCAGAATGCAAAATAACATATTAAAAACCTAATTTGCAAATGTAACGGCTGCTGAGCACATTTAATAGCTGCTGTAAACACCCAAGGGCAGCGTGGCTCTCCCAGAAGCATATTTAGCATCAACTTGGAACATTTGCAAATTCAACTGTATTTTGGCGCCATTGATACATCTAGAATGTAAAATAACATATTAAGAAACCTAATTTGCAAATTTAACGGCTGCTGAGCACATTTAATAGCTGCTGTAAACACCCAAGGGCAGCGTGGCTCTCCCAGAAGCATATTTAGCATCAACTTGGAACATTTGCAAATTCAACTGTATTTTGGCGCCACTGATACATCTAGAATGTAAAATAACATATTAAAAACCTAATTTGCAAATGTAACGGCTGCTGAGCACATTTAATAGCTGCTGTAAACACCCAAAGGGCAGCGTGGCTCTCCCAGAAGCATATTTAGCATCAACTTGGAACATTTGCAAATTCAACTGTATTTTGGCGCCACTGATACATCTAGAATGTAAAATAACATATTAAAAACCTAATTTGCAAATGTAACGGCTGCTGAGCACATTTAATAGCTGCTGTAAACACCCAAGGGCAGCGTGGCTCTCCCAGAAGCATATTTAGCATCAACTTGGAACCTTTGCAAATTCAACTGTATTTTGGCGCCATTGATACACCCAGAATGCAAAATAACATATTAAGAAACTAATTTGCAAATGTAACGGCTGCTGAGCACATTTAATAGCTGCTGTAAACACCCAAGGGCAGCGTGGCTCTCCCAGAAGCATATTTAGCATCAACTTGGAACCTTTGCAAATTCAACTGTATTTTGGCGCCACTGATACATCTAGAATGTAAAATAACATATTAAAAACCTAATTTGCAAATGTAACGGCTGCTGAGCACATTTAATAGCTGCTGTAAACACCCAAGGGCAGCGTGGCTCTCCCAGAAGCATATTTAGCATCAACTTGGAACCTTTGCAAATTCAACTGTATTTTGCGCCATTGATAGACCCAGAATGCAAAATAACATATTAAAAACCTAATTTGCAAATGTAACGGCTGCTGAGCACATTTAATAGCTGCTGTAAACACCCAAGGGCAGCGTGGCTCTCCCAGAAGCATATTTAGCATCAACTTGGAACATTTGCAAATTCAACTGTATTTTGCGCTATTGATAGACCCAGAATGCAAAATAACATATTAAAAATCTAATTTGCAAATGTAACGGCTGCTGAGCACATTTAATAGCTGCTGTAAACACCCAAGGGCAGCGTGGCTCTCCCAGAAGCATATTTAGCATCAACTTGGAACATTTGCAAATTCAACTGTATTTTGCGCCATTGATAGACCCAGAATGCAAAATAACATATTAAAAATCTAATTTGCAAATGTAGCGGCTGCTGAGCACATTTAATAAAAGCTGCTGTAAACACCCAAGGGCAGCGTGGCTCTCCCAGAAGCATATTTAGCATCAACTTGGAACCTTTGCAAATTCAACTGTATTTTGCGCCATTGATAGACCTAGAATGTAAAATAACACATTAAAAAACTAATTTGCAAATGTAACGGCTGCTGAGCACATTTAATAGCTGTTGTAAACACCCAAGGGCAGCGTGGCTCTCCCAGAAGCATATTTAGCATCAACTTGGAACATTTGCAAATTCAACTGTATTTTGGCGCCACTGATACATCTAGAATGTAAAATAACACATTAAAAAACTAATTTGCAAATGTAACGGCTGCTGAGCACATTTAATAGCTGTTGTAAACACCCAAGGGCA
Organism: Drosophila varians; assembly: GCA_018150405.1. NCBI lineage: Eukaryota > Metazoa > Arthropoda > Insecta > Diptera > Drosophilidae > Drosophila > Drosophila varians. Next base: position 24,954,995 of record JAECWK010000125.1, read on the forward strand.
GCGTGGCTCTCCCAGAAGCATATTTAGCATCAACTTGAAACCTTTGCAAAATTCAACTGTATTTTGCGCCATTGATAGACCCAGAATGCAAAATAACATATTAAGAATCTAATTTGCAAATGTAACGGTAGTCGATCACATTTAAAAGCTGCTGTAAACACCCAAGGGCAGCGTGGCTCTCCCAGAAGCATATTTAGCATCAACTGGGAACATTTGC